>JAPKLY010000127.1:419011-500915 GCA_026898435.1 Prunella vulgaris | reverse complement strand
TAATAATAATAATAATAATAATAATAATAATAATAATAATAATAATAATAATAATAATAATAATAATAATGATGATGATGATGTATAAGTGATATTTATATTGTTTAATTGTTTCACGCTATGAAGATTAGTAATTCAATTAGAATGAACACTAGTACCACTATCAATAGTACACTAGCACTTTATAGTACTATGTTGATACTACTTAAATGTAAGTGGAAATTAGGTCTATATCTTTGTAATATATCTTAAGAATAATAATAATGTTGATGTATAAGTGATATTTATATTGTTTAAGTGTTTCACATTATGAAGTTAGTAATTCGATTAGAATGAACACTAGTACCACTATCAATAGTTCACTCGCACTTTATAGTGTGAAACATTGATACTACTTAATGTAAGTTGAAATTAGATCTATATCTTTGTAATATATCTTAAGAATAATAATAATAATGATGATGTATAAGTGGTATTTATATTGTTTAAGTGTTTTACACTATGATGATATTGGTAGTAGATATTGATAATTCAAAATATATAATAAGTGATTGAATGTTAAATATATGTAATGTTTGAAGAGAAGTCCAAAGTTAAATTTTATAAGAAGTATTTGAATGAAAATAATCCAATGATGTAAGAAATTGTAAATTTTAATTGATTATTATAATAATTAAAATTTGAAGTTATCGTTTGATTAATATTAAGTGTTGGAAGTTACCGATTATTAATAATTAAAATTTGATTAGTTTGATGATTGTTCTTATTTTTAAATTAATTAGTGATTTTTTATCCAAAAATATTTTCAATATGAGTAAATAAATTTGTGACTTGATATTATTAAACTGATAGTTTGACGATATGAATTTAAATATGATATTATCCACTATATAATATATATATATATATATATATATTATATTTCCATAAAAATAATATATTATATATAGGAGTAGGTCTCCCGTGCAATATTGCACGGTGCAATATATACTAAAAAAAGAAATTTTTGAAATTCGCGGGTCACTCAATTGGGACCGGGTCACGTTCCAAAATTCGCGGATCATATAAAAAAGCAAAAAACCCACAACTCTAAAACCCTGGTTTCACAAAGATCAAATCAACGTCGCATTCATATTCAATTAAATTCGGCGATCGCTGTTGAGCAATTCTATTAATCGGGAGTTTATGTGGCTAATAATTCTTGGGAATTACTCAAACAATAATCAAAGATATGATCTTGTTTAATTTAAATGGATTGTAGAGAGATTGTAGAGAGAGAATATTTGTAATGTATTTCTTGTGTAAAAAAAACTCCGACCTTTACAAATGGGGTCTTTACAAGTATATATACCCTCTCTTTGGTGAGGTGGCACGTTTATAGGCCATGTGGCCTATGATGGTGACAAGTGTCCTCCACTTGTCACCACCTTAATGACTTGCCCCACTAACTCTAAACCTAACGACCTATGCCTTCCTCCTAGGTTCCTTGGACATCTTGTGTCTTCATTCATGAGGGAAGGAGGATCAGTTGGGCGAGCAGGTAAGTGAGCAGGTGGGCGACCACCCTGGGCTTGTCTTCATGGCTTAGCGCCTAGCCACCTCCGAGCTGGGCGAGCAGGGTGGCGAGCAAGTAGGCGAGCAGGGTGGCGAGCAAGTAGGCGAGCAGGGTGGCGAGCAAGTAGGCGAGCATGGTGGCGAGCAACTTGGTCTTAGCCGTGTGGGCTTGTTGCTTCGTTTCACCAGGGGCGAGCACCCAGGCGAGCAACTGGGAAGTGGCCACGTATGCTTGTTGCTTTATCACCCTTGGGTTAGACGAGCACACTGGCGAGCAGGATGGCGAGCAGCTCAGTGAGCAACGAGCACTCAACTTGTTTACACTTTAATTATCTTTTAATCCTCAAGCTTATATCTTTTTATCAACATTTGCCCCTCAGCATATGCTTTGATTTGATTCTTCTTTATCAAAGTATATGCTGGAATTAATTTACTGTGTCAGCGAGCAGGAGGGCGGGCAATCAGGCGAGCAGTTTGGCGAGCAGCACGATGCTCGACCATATGCTCGGCCTTTGTGCTTGTCTTCTCTCTTGATGACCGAGGTGACGTTTTCGGAAAATGAGGCGTCCCCTCGTTTGGTGTGCCAATCAGTCACACGAAAAGGCGTGTTCATTAAAAACTTTTCAAATACTTTACAAAATGGACCCTGAGCTTTTTCCTTTATTTTCCTTTAACCCTAATGTATAAATAGGGCTTTTCTTTTACTGTTCTTCTTCCTTACTTGTTCATTCTTCTGAAATTTTCGGCGGCTCAAGCTCTTCTTTGATTTTCCGGCGACCCTTGCTATTCCCATTTTGATGAACGATTTCGGTGCTCTAATCAAAGGTAGTTTTTCAATCTCTTTCTCTTATTTTGCTTTTTAATTTCTCTTTTTCTCTTAATTTTCGAATTTCCATTTTCTATGCTCGTTCGTCGGACTCTTCTTCGGAATACTTGATCGGATTGTAGGTGGTGAAATTTCCAATCAGTAGTTAGCACTTTCCTAGGACAATCCTCTTTTCTCTTCTTCTCACAAACATGTCATCGTCTTCGAGCCGTACAATTTCTCACCGAAACCCTGGTAAACAACCCATGGAGGAGAGTGGTCCGATCGCCGGTCTCTCGTCGATTCATCTTGTGGGTTCTGATCCCGAGGTTATGGAGATAGATCGTCCGTTGGAAGAGGGAGGCGAGCAGATCGGCGAGCAGATGGGTGAGCAGCCGGGTGAACAGGTAGTCGAGCAGCCCGCTGCTCGCCCCGATGGTGATGACCAAGAGGATGTGGAAGTACTCTCCAGTAGTGATGATAGTGATGACTATATCACCGAATGGTTTGAGTCCGTTGGCTTCCCGCAACCTCACATGTCGGAGAAGTCCATCCCTGAAGGTATCGAACAGGAGTTCAACTAGAGAGCTTATTTTGATCAATATACCGCTGACTTCCCAACCCCTCCCCGATAATACCGAGAACTTGGGAAAGGTGACCGCACCATCTACAAGGCAAACACTGTGGTGAGTGTTATTGATGAGGACGATCTTGACAACATCTAGAGGGAGTTTCACATTCCTTGTGACGTGATGATGTACGCTCCTCGGGGAAAGAAAAGAGCCGATTGCCCTCTGGAGGGTCTGACAGCGATTAATCTGCACACTCTGGCCGGTGGTGTGACGTTGCCTCTTTACCCCTCACCGGCCGCTTCTTAGAGACTACGGGTTTAGCTATTAAGCAGCTAACACCCAATGCTTGGACGTATCTGATCTCGATGTACACAGTCTTTGCTTTGGAAAAGTATAAGGATCGTCTGACTCCACAAGAGTTGAAGTGCACTCTTTGCCTCAGTAAATGTTCTAAAGAAGGTCAAGGTTATTATTACTTGAAGGCGAGGAGTGACATGCGGATCCTTGAAGGACTGCCTAACAAGGTGAAGGACTGGAAGGAGCAGTTCTTCTTCATCGGCGGTGATTGGCGTGCCCCGGATAACCATGAGGGACTTGGGGGACGCATCATGTCTCCTACTGAGTTTGGCGAGTTGTAGCGTTAGACTTGTTAGTACCTTGAATGTTGACTTTGATATTGTGTCTAACACCTTGTTCCTTTATTGCAGGTTTAACTCCTCAGCTTTGGAAGAAGACGAGTCTTTCCGAGGAATTTAAGTTTACCTGCATCCTTGTCTATCTCCGGAACAAGAAGAAAAGGACGTTCGAGTACTTGAACAAGTCCAGTTGCCGCGTTGCTTTGGGGTTGATCACAACTCCCCACCATTTACGAGCTCGAGTCGCTCGTCCCGCAGGTATAACCGTTTATGTTCTTTAAACTTTTAACTTTGTATGTTGAAACTTGCTAAAATTTTCTAACTCTTTTCACGTTTCCTGATGCTTGCAGCTTTAGAGGTTACCATTGCCATTCCTCCATCCTTTCGAGTCTTAAATCAAAGGTTTGGAATGGCGAGAACCAAAAGAGATCCCCCGTCTGTGGTATTGGCTGCTCAGAAGGCTGCTCAGGCTAAGAAAGGGACAGGCACCTGACCCAGCACCCGATCCACTGCTCCCCCACGGGCTCCTCGTGCGGAGGATCGTCAAGCCTCTAGCGGCTCCCCTAGTGGTGGTAGCCATCGTTTACATCGGGGTGATGGCTCACGTGTTGAGCGTGAGGGTGAGGTTGCCAAGAGGGCAAGGGTCACGAGGGCTTCAGGCTCAGGAGGCTCGGGTTGGGTTGAGGTCCCAGAGCCTACACTCCCAGTCTCTACTGGCACATCTACTGCCCCCGCACCCATCCGCTCTGTCCGGCAATTGTCGGATATCTCTATCCTTGGATGGGATCAGGATCGAGCAGCAGGGTAACAGTCTTCAAACCTCTTAACACATTTATACTTAGAAAAATTGGCTTTAAAATTTCTAAGTGTTATCTTGTATGGGCTTTTACGCAGGTATGATCCTTCACTCTATCAGCATCGCAGCCCGGCGGTTCAACAGTTCACACTTGCCCGGCCTCCGAAGACTCTTAGCGAACTCAAGGGTTCCCTTCGAGGAGCCGTCGAGTCGGCCGTACGACATTGGACACAACCTCAGGACACCATCATCCAGCATCAGTCACTGACGGATAACATCCACACCGCCATGCATCATTCAAGTGGGGCTCTCATCACCGCCCAACGTGCCATTGAGCAGGCTGTCACGTTGGAGAAGTCATATGCGGTGTTGAATGACACCTTGAGGAAGGAGAGGGATGAGATGAAGAAAAAGGTTGCCACTTCTGAAGCTAAGGCTAAAGCTTCTCTGGATGCCGAGCAGTCGGCAATTGCAAGTGCTAAAAGGGCTCAGGCCGAAGCTGAGGGTCTTCGTGCCGAGTTGGCAAGCTTACGGGCTCAGCTGGAGGAGGGTCGGGTTGCTCGTGGGAAAGTTGTCGAGTTGGAGAGAGAACTCCAAGCCACCCGGACCCAGCTAGCGGAGCATAAGGCCGCACATACTGATTGTTATACTGCTGAGGCCGTCGCCGAGTTTTTTTTTTGTAACCTTTTGCTTCTTCGCCCTCGAATGCTCCACATATGTATTTGAATCCCTTCAATCATTAATGAATGTTGCAGTTTCCTTTCTATGGAGCTTACTTATACTTATGTTTTGTCGATATTTCTGCCTAAGTTATTTATTGCTCATTTTTGCGTATGGTGTTTTAATTGATTCGTCTTACTTTTCCTTTTATGGAATCGCAAATTTACACCTTTTATTTTTTCATCTCTTTCGATGTGGGCTTATTGATTGGTAAGGACTCCCCTTTACTGTTATATCAGTAGGTTTAAGTCTCAATACCTTTTGCCTTTATTTTTGACTCGTAAGTCCTTTGAGCTTATAACTTGAGACATCTATTGATACACCAATTTGAAAGGAAACATTTTCTTTATTCAACATAATAAGACTTTACAGACTCGAACTTATCTGAGTCAAACCTGCTTGCCCCTATACATGTTGGGCGAGCTAGGTTTCAAAAAGAAAAATTTTACAAGTCTTTTACTAGTAGAACTTCTTGAGATGTGCCGCGTTCCAAGTGTATGACAAAGGGTTGCCTTGCATATCTTCCAAATCATACATCCCATTCGGCCAACTCTTTGTCACTTTGAACGGACCTTCCCATCTTGGACCAAATACCCCCGTTGGGACTGCTAGGATCCTTCTCATCACCAGGTCGCCAACCTTGAACTTTCTGTCTTTCACTTGCGAGTTGTAATATTTTTCCGCCCATCGCTTATAGACCGCATTCCTTAGCTCTGCCGAGGTTCTTGTTTCTTCAATCAGATCTTTTTCCACTGCCATATCATCTTCGTTTATATCTTCATCATATTTGATTATTCTCCATGTCCGATGCTGGACCTCTACTGGAATAACCGCTTCAACCCTGAAAGCCATGGTGAACGGTGTTTCCCCGGTACTCGTTCTATAAGACGTCCTGTAGGTCCATAGGAACTTCTGGCAGCTCGTCGACTCAACTACCCTTTCTTTCTTCCAATCGGATCTTTAGGATGTGCTTCAAGATCTTGTTTACGGTTTCTTCCTGTCCGTTTGATAGAGGATGATATGGGGTGGAATAATGTTTCTTGATGTCCCATTAAGCGCAGAAGTCTCTTAGCTTACTTCCGTCAAACTGTCTCCCGTTATCTGTGACGATCGACTGTGGTAACCCGTATCTACACACCAAGTTTTTCCAAATGAAGCTTATCATTTTTTCTTGGGTTATAGTCGTTAAGGCTTCAGCTTCGGCCCACTTAGTGTAATAGTCCACGGCCACCACTACGAATTTTACTCCACCTTTTCCGGGAGGGAATGGGCCGATCAAGTCGATACCCCATTTAGAAAATGGCCATGGACTATACACCGATTTCAATTCTTGCGCCGGGGTATGGATACTTGGAGCAAACTGTTGACACTTCAAACACTTCTTAGCATATCTGATGGCATCTTTCCGCAGCGTTGGCCAATAGTACGCTTGCCTAATAGTTTTGTAAGCTAGAGCTTGCCCCCCGGCGTGGCCTCCACATATTCCTTCATGGATTTCTTCTAACACTTTTTGACCTTCCTCCGGGGAGAGACATTTGAGTAGCGGGAGCGAGATTCCCCTCTTGTACAACTGTCCTTCAACCATCGTGTATTTAGCAGCTTGTTTCACAATTTGTCGTGCTTCCCATGGATCTCCCGGCTGTTCTCCATTGGACAAGTATTTAGTGAGTGGTGTATGCCAGTCGTCCATTGCTTCTTGGTTGTTTATTAGTTGTTGCCCCCTCTTCAACACTTGATTGACATAATCAAATGTTGAAGGATTCGTTAGCTTTGTGACTACTACCTCCGAGATACTTGGTTCCCCGGTGCTTGTGGCCAGACGAGCTAGAGTATCTGCTTGTGTGTTCTCTAACCGGGGAATTTGCTCAATGTACACCTGATCGAACTTGGATATTAGATGTGCGATGATCCTTTGATAGATGATCATTTGCCGATACTTTGCTTCATATTCACCTCGAACTTGAGATACTATTAGCTGTGAATCCCCAAAAATTTGAAGTCTGGTTGCCCCCACAGCTAATGATAGTCTCAATCCCGCAATAAGTGCTTCGTACTCGGCTTCGTTGTTGGTTGCTAGGAAGTCAAATTTTATTGCTGAGGTGAATACTTGTTTGTCGGGACTCACTAGGACGACACCCGCACCGACCGCGGAACTTATTGCTGAGCCATCTACGTAGGGGTGCCATGTGTATATACGTCCCCTCGTCGGATCTTGAGGGTAGGTTAGCTCTACTATGAAGTCTGCTAGAGCCTGCCCTTTGATCGCTGTTCGGGGAGCATAAGTTATACCATATTGGCTGACCTCTAGTGACCACTTTAATAGTCGTCCGGCCGTGTCGGGTCTGTGTAGGATTTGTCTCAAGGGGAACGTCGTTAAGACTTCCACTTGGTGGTCGAAGAAGTAAGGTCGGAGCTTCCGCACGCTCATCACCAATGCGTATGCCAACTTCTCCATTGGGGAATATCGTAGCTCCGCCTCATGTAGCACCTGGCTGACATAGTATATTGGCAAGTGTATCTTGCCCTCTGCTCGTACCAAGGCTAAGCTTATGGCCACCTCTGATGCCGCCTGGTACAGATATAGTTTTTCTCTTGGGACAGGCTTCGACAGCATCTGAGGATTGCTAAGATAACTTTTTATATCTTCAAAGGCTTTTTGGCAAGCATCGGTCTAGACATAGTTAGTTTTCCCAGTCCTCTTGCATATGCCTTTGCCTTTTATGGACTCGAAGAATGGCCTATTCTTGTCTCCTGATCTGGATATGAATCTGTTCAATGCCGCGAGACATCCCGTGAGTCTTTGAACAGCAGGCACATCTTTTGGTGGTCCCATCTCTAGGATGCATTTGACTTGTGTGGGATTGACTTCTATCCCTCGTTGACTCACCAGATGCCCCAAAAATTTTCCGGACTGCACCCCAAAACTGCTTTTCTTCGGGTTAAGCTTCATGTTATACGTTCTCATGATGTCGAATGCTTGTTTGAGGTGCTCCAGGTGGTCTTCCTTTCTAAGGCTCTTCACCACGATGTCATCGACGTAGACCTCCATTGTGTCACCAAGGAGTTGGTCGAACATCTTATTGACTAGCCTTTGATACGTGGCGCAGGCATTGATTAAACCAAAAGGCGTCAATTTCCAACAAAACAAATTTTTGTTTGTGTAGAAGGCTGTATGTTCTTGGTCATCGGGATGCATGGCAATCTGATGGTAACCTGCAAAGGCATCCATAAACGTCATTAGTTCATGTCCCGCCGTATTGTCCACCAGCTGGTCGATGTGCGGCAAAGGAAAGTTATCCTTTGGACACGCGGCATTGAGGTCTGTGAAGTCTATGCAGAGCCTCCACGTCCCGTTCGGCTTCTTGACTAGCACAGGATTTGCCACCCATTGAGGACATAGTGCTTCTTTTATGAGCTTATTGTCGAGCAGCTTCTTCACTTCACCAGTCAATGCTTCATATTTATCAGGCCCGTATTTCCTTCTCTTCTGACGGACAGACTTCTTTGTGGGATCGATGTTGAGGCGATGGCAAGCATGCTCCACCGGTATACCCGTCATGTCCTCATGTGACCATGCAAATACATCAAGGTTAGCGCGGAGGAACTCTTCCATCTTGCTCCTATAGGGTTCCTCCAACTCTGACCCAATAAAAAGTTCTAAATCCTTTTTATTGGGATCAACCTGTATGGACCTGAGCTCTTCGACTGGAGTGGCGCGGTGCTTCTTATCCTTCCATCTAGGGTCATCAACGGGCCCTTCAATGTATGTCCATCTCTATCGGGATCGGCTCGTAACCCAACCGAGGTTCGATGTCCTCCGGTGCACTCGTCTGACCTTCAGGTGCTAACTCCATGTCACCACTTGCTTCGGCAATGGTTGCTGGAATATGATCTTGAACTTTCGGGTCATTCTCCTTTTGCCCCCCAGTCTGTTGGTTTTGTTGGGGTGTATCGTCCACCTCCATCTCTTCCGGTATTTGATCGACCTCCATCATCTCGGTGTCTATGGAGATAGCATCCAAAATGTTAGGCTCATCCGGGGAGGGTTGTGATATTACATCTTTGAATACTAACACCTGAGTGATAGGCTTTTTTAGGGTTAGCAAGCACTCTCGCGCCTTCTTTTGATCCCCTTTGACCGTACCTGCACCCTTTAAAGTTGGGAATTTAATGCAATAGTAGTAAGTAGAACATGCGGGTTTGAATTCTGAAATGAAAGGGCGGTCGAGGAACCCGTTATAGGTGGATGGTTGATCTACGACTAATAAATCTAGCAACCTAGTCATCCTCCTTTCCGGGTCCTCAAGCGCTACAAGTTCTACAAACGGTCTTATTACACCTAGTGAGACGGTCACAGCCTCTCCGAACCCCACTATTTTATGATTACAGTCTTTTATATAAGACTCGTAATCTCCTAGCTGATCTAGTATTTTCTTAAAAAGGATGTTCGTGTACGCTCCTGTATCCACTAGCAGCAGGTGCACTCTTGTGTTCATGATGTTTGCACTGATTACCAAAGAGTCGTTGTGCGGTGTTAGGATTCCTTCTAGGTCTGACTGTGAAAATATCAAATCTGCAGTCGGTTTTGCCGGTACCTTCGATCCGGACCCCGTTTCTTGGACTTGATTGACCGCCCGTATTTCTGCCTTCTTTTACCTTTTCGATGTCGGACGGCCATCAACCATTCCTCCGGCTGAGCCAATTTCCTCAAGTACAAGGATCTCACGGTTAGGCTCCTGATGTGTTGGCATAGCCGGCGGACCTCTTCGCACTTGCCTAGTCGGGGCCCTTTCGGTCTCATCACTGTTTTCTTCGTCCGAGTCCTCTCGTCTCGACTGTCGTTGTCTTTTCCTCGGAGCTTTCTTAATGAATTCCGCAAGCTTCCCGTCTTCATAAAACTTCCACAATTGTTTCAAGAGGTCACAACACTCACTGGTGAAGTGTCCAATACTCTGATGATATGCGCAGAATTTGTTCGGATTTAACTTGCTTCTATCTTGTCTGATCTTCTAGGGAGCTGCCAGCATGTCTTGGTCTTTCACTGCTGTGAACACATGATCGATTGTGGTTGCTAATACCTGATTAAGCTTCTCTTTGTACTCCACAGTATCTCCGAAGGATTTCTGGTTCTTCGGGGCCTTATAACCACCGCACCAGGCTTCTTTCCACTCTTCTTGTCATCAGTTTCTGCGCCCAATTGCTTAGCCATGACCTCCTGCATTGCCACGTATACACCGGCTTTATGGCAGAACTCGGCGTATGTACTAGGATAGGATAAATGCATTTCCTTCCACAAGTCTGTTCCTTTACGCAGTCCCGCCATAACTGCAACGACTTTAGTGTCATCACTGACCGACTCACCTTCCAAAAGGATCTTGTCGAAGCGTTCAAGATATTGCTGATCAGTTTCCTTGGCCCCTTGCGAAATGTTGGCCAGTCGGTGCTTTTGCGTCAGATACGTTCTGAATCCTGAGAAGTGGGATAAGAATTCTCGGGTCAACTGGCCAAATGACTGAATAGACCCGTGGATCAATGCGGAGAACCATCTGTGAGCACGGTCTCCTAAGGTTAGGGGAAAGTTCCTGCATTGAGTTGCGTCTGATGCCCCCATGGAGATCATATAATCAGCGTATTTCGAGATATGGACTTTGGGGTCAAACTCTCCCTCGTATAGTACCAGTGATGGAAACTGTATCTTCTTCTGGATCGGTGCCGTGAGGATGGTTGTAGACAATGGTGAAATCGGGAGGGAAGTGTACGTCTTAACTTTGTCTTTGGTGGCCACTTGTTGCTGTAAGTCCTCCACCGCTTTCTTCAGTTTTTCAATCTCTAGGATCGACGACCCTCGAGATGATCCCCCTCCTCGAGGCTATTCCGGGTGCACCTCATATTGACGTGCTGCCCCCGGCAGTCCCTCACTTCGGGCGATGTCCCTATGAGGTTGTTGGAGCTTACTTGCGGCATTGAGGCCCAACCTCTCGGACGCCCATCTCCTTAGCCTTTACTGGACAGGTCTGCGTTGGTGCCTTGCATCAGACTGACAGGGCTCTTGATGTTGTGAGTGTCCGGACCTTCCACTCCCGGAATGATGGCTCGGCTCATTGTGCCTATTACCTTGTGACCCCATATGATATCTGGGTTGTTCCATTGCTCGCCCATCTGGTTACCCAGCTGGTCGCCCGTCTGCTCGACCATCTGATCTCTGGTCTGATCGTCTGGGTTGTGGTCCAAGGCGATCACACATCTTCTGTTTGCCTTCCGAATTTTTAGGGACAACACGGCCACTACTCGTTTCCTTCTCCTGAGCATGATAACTCGTCTGCGTCTCATGCCTTGTCTCCGTCAGAGCCGCTTGTATCACAGGTTGACGAGCTACCTCCACTTGCTGCCTTTGCATCTGTTGCAACATCGCCATCACCCTCTCGATGTCCTCGAGAGTCTTCACCATTGACTCCAAAGTGGCCTCTATCTGTGCTCTTACTGGAGCTGCAGGCAATGCCGGAACACGAGTTGTTTCAGCTTGACGGTGTCCCGAAGGTTTCTTTCCTTTCCACCTTCGACTCGTCGAAGTAGTTCGGGATTCATCATGGGAAACCTCGTACATTTGTCTCGTCATTCTTGGTAAAGGTAGTGTCGGGGAAGTAAATGTCTAAAGAGAATCTTTTCTAGTTCGTGTTTCCGAAAATAGGAGTTTCTCTTGAAAACACTTACGCTTGAAGATCACTTTGTTATTCTTTAAACAATCCTCAAAATTTGTTTGATCGTTCTTGAAAAAATGAAGAACGAACTCGAATTCTTCAACTGACGGAGGTTTGGACCACCCCTTCCTCTATCGCCAAATTGTTGAGCAATTCTATTAATCGGGAGTTTATGTGGCTAATAATTCTTGGGAATTACTCAAACAATAATCATATATATGATCTTATTTAATTTAAATGGATTGTAGAGAGAGAATATTTGTAATGTATTTCTTGTGTAAAAAAAACTCCGACCTTTACAAATGGGGTCTTTACAAAAATATATACCCTCTCTTTGGTGAGGTGGCACGTTTATAGGCCATGTGGCCTCTGATGGTGACAAGTGTCCTCCACTTGTCACCACCTTAATGACTTGCCCCACTAACTCTAAACCTAACGACCTATGCCTTCCTTCTAGGTTCCTTGGACATCTTATGTCTTCATTCATGAGGGAAGGAGGATCAGTTGGGCGAGCAGGTAAGTGAGCAGGTGGGCGACCACCCTGGGCTTGTCTTCATGGCTTAGCGCCTAGCCACCTCCGAGCTGGGCGAGCAGGGTGGCGAGCAGGTAGGTGAGCATGGTGGCGAGCAACTTGGTCTTAGCCATGTGGGCTTGTTACTTCGTTTCACCAGGGCTCAGGCGAGCAACCTGGCGAGCAGCTTGGCGAGCACCCAGGCGAGCAACTAGGAAGTGGCCACGTAGGCTTGTTGCTTTATCACCCTTGGGTTAGACGAGCACACTGGCGAGCAGGATGGCGAGCAGCTCAGCGAGCAACGAGCACTCAACTTGTTTACACTTTAATTGTCTTTTAATCCTCAAGCTTATATCCTTTTATCAACAATCGCCATGAAAACTCATTAATATTCAATTACAACGAAGAGAGACGAAGAAATTATAATTATTTTGTGTTAGTCTGTTCTTGTGTTACTGCATTGATACTACATGCATAAGTTTTTTATACTGGAAAGATTAGACTATGCTACTACATGCATAATATTTTCATACTGCATAATATGTATTACTATATGTTCAAATTTTGTATACTACAAGATATCATTTATAATACTACATACATAAAACACATTCCACTATTATACTACATTAATTACTTCACACTACTGCATGCATAAGATTGTCATACTATAAGAAATATATTATACTACTGCATCCGCAAGTTACTTAGGTTAATACTGTATTAGTATAACAGTGTTACTATAAGAAGTGTATTATGTTACTACATACAAAAAAACACATTCCACTACCTCTACACCATGTTATTATACTACATCACTTATTTCATGCTACTACATACATGCAGAATTTTATGATACTACATCATGAATTTTTTGTTACTACATGCAGAATTTTATGATACTACATCAAGACTTTTTTGTTACTAAATGCCGAATTTCATGATACTGCGTCATGACTTTTTTGTTACTGTATTTCAAACAAAGTTTTTATGATACTAAATCAAATGCAGCAACAACCAACAAAATTGCACAATAAATATGAACCAAACAAACACAAACGCATGAAGAACAGTACCAGAATCGAAGAAGAAAGTAAGAATATCCAAAAAAAATTACATACATAATACAAAAAACACGATTACAAACAAAAAATAGAAAGCTAGGTTAACAAAACAAGTAACTTGCGGAAATATTGGCGTGACAAGATGAAGAATCAACAAAAATCACGAAGAACAGATGTAGTGAGATGGAAAATTTCCTGAGAAAGAAAAGAAAATAACAGAGAGTTTTGTATGAGAGACGATTGCGTAAATCAAGGACATTTTTGGAAACCGAGAAAAAACTGAAAAAAAGACAGTATTCAATATTTATAGTAGATACATTTGTAAAATGGGTCATGAAAATGGGTTAATTGCACGGAGTGGGTATTGTGCAGTATTGCATATGAGTTTTTATGTATATATAGTTGTTATATATATATATATATATATATATATATATTATTGTTGATAAAAGGAGTTAAGCTCAATATTTGAAGAATAGATAAAGTAAAAGCAAGCTAAAGGGTAAGTTGCTCGCCACCCTGCTCGCCAGGCTCAGTGGTGGCAAGGCAACAAGCCCACGAGGTCACACCTAAGTTGCTCGCCTGAGTGCAAGCTAGGTTGGTCGCTTAAGCCTTGGTGGAACGAAGCATCAAGCCCATGAGGCCAATACTAAGTTGCTCGCCATCATGCTCGCCTTCCTGCTCGCCGGCTTGGTCGCCTAATTCGGAGGTGACAAGGCACCACGCCATGAGGACACGCTCAGGGTGGTTGCCCACTTGCTCGCCATACTGCTCGCCAAGCTGCTCGCCTCACTTCTTGGAAGGGAAACACAAGATGTTCAAGGAACCTATAGGGAAGGCATAAGTCAGTAAGGTTAGAGTTAGTGAGGCGGGTCATTAAGGTGGTGACAAGTGGAGGACACTTGTCACCACCAGAGGCCACATGGCCTATAAACGTGCCACATCACCCTCAAGAGGATATAAATACTTGTAAACTCCTCATTTGTGGAGGGCTGAATTTCCAAATACAAGAAGTACATTACACAATTTCTCTCTCTACTTTTCTAGTTACAATTCATATAACAAATCCAATTATCATCTTTTAATTATTGTTTGAGTGATTTCTATAGATTAATTAGCCACATAATATTATTGTTAATAAAATTGCTCAACAATTTGGCGCTAGAAGGAGGGTGCCGAATCTCCGCCGATCAAAGAATTCTAAATTCGTTCTTCATTTTTCTCAAGAACGCCCGTCGAGTTTTAGTAAATCTTAAGGAACATCTTCAACCACGAATGTTTTCGAGAACTTGTTGTCTTCGAAAACGCAAGCTAGAAAAGAGTTCCTAAGAGAATTAATTTCCCCCAACACTACTTTTACCAAAGATGACTAGACAAATGTATGATGATTCTCACGACGAATCCCGCACCACCTCAACAAGTCGAAGGTGGAAGGGAAAGAAACCTTCGGGACGTCGACAATTGGAACCAACTCAAGTCCCGGCATTACCGGCGGCCTCGGAGAGACCTCAAATTGAAGCAACTATTGAATCGATGGTCAGAACCCCAGAGGGCGATGGCCACACTCAAACAAATGCAATGGCAGCAGATGGTAGTAGCTCGACAACCCGTGGTTCAAGTGGCCCAAACGGAGACAAGGCATGAGACCAGGACGAGTTACCACACCGAAGAAGAAGAAGCGAGTAGTGGACGCGTCGCCCCAAAAAATTCAAAAGGAAAGCAAAAGATGTGCGATCGTTTGGGACCGCAACCAAGACGGTCTGACCAGCGACTAGCTGGTCGAGCAGACGGGCGACCAGCTGGGAGACCAGCTGGGCGAGTAGTGGATCAACCCGAACATTATGAGGGGTCCCAAGAAGATAGACACAGTAATCGAAGTCACCATTCAGAGGGTGGAAGGTCTGGGCACTTGCATCATCAAGAGCCTTGTGAATCTGACGTAAGGCACCAACGCAGGCCAGTCCAAGAAAGGTTGAGGAGACGGGCATCCGAAAGGTTGGGCCCGAATGCCGCGAGTAACCTCCAACGACCACACCGGGAGATCGACAGAAGTGAGGGATTGCCGGGGGTAGCACGTCAGTATGAGGTGCACCCGGAACAGCCTCGAGGAGGGGGATCATCTCGGGGGTCATCGATCCTTGAGATAGAAAAATTGAAGAAGGCTGTGGAGAACTTGCAGCAACAAGTGGCCACTAAAGACAAAGCTGAGACGTACACTTCCCTCCCGATTTCACCATTGTCTACAACCATCATCACGGCCCCAATCCAGAAAAAGATACAGTTTCCATCGCTGGTACTGTATGAGGGAGATTCTGACCCCAAGGTCCACATCTCAAAATATGCCGACTATATGATCTCAATGGGGGCATCGGATGCGACTCAATGCAGGAATTTCCCCTTGACCTTGGGGGACCGTGCTCATAGATGGTTCTCAGCATTGACACCTGGATCCATCCAGTCATTCGGCCAGTTGACCCGGGAATTCCTATCCCATTTTTTGAGATTTGGAACGTACTTGACTCAAAAACACCGACTGGCAAACATCTCACAAGGAGCCGAAGAAACCGATCAGCAATATTTAGAACACTTCGACAAGATCCTTTTGGAAGGTGAGTCGGTTAGCGATGATACAAAGGTTGTTGCAGTCATGGCGGGACTGCGTAAAGGAACGGACCTATGGAAAGAGATACATCTATCCTATCCAAGTACATACGCCGAGTTCCGCCATAAAGCCGGTGTATATGTTGCAATGCAAGAAGCTATGGCTAAGCAACTAGGCGCGGAGACTGATGACAAGAAGAGCGGGAAGAAACCCAGTGGTAGTGGGTATAAGGCTCCTAAAAACCTCAAATATTTTGGGGACACAACTGAATACAAGGAAAAGTTAAACCAGGTGCTGACAACCACTATCGACCATGTCTTCACAGCGGTGAAAGATCAAGATATGTTGGCTGCACCCCGGAGGATCCTACAAGATCGAAGCAAGTTAAATCCAAACAAATTATGTGCTTATCATCAGAGTATCAGACACTTCACCAGCGAGTGACGTGACCTCTTAAAACAACTGTGGAAGTTCTATGAAGACGGGAAGCTTGCTGAGTTCGTTAAGAAAGCTCTGGGGAAGAGATAACGACAGCCTAGGCAAGCAGATTCGGATGAAGAAGATGATGATGAAACGGAAAGGGCTCTGAATAGACAAGTGCATCGGGGTCCACCAGTGATTCCTGCTCATCAAGAGCCCAACCGCTAGATTTTGGTGCTTGAAGAAATTGGCACGGCCGGAGGGATGGTTGACGGATGCCTAGCATCAAAAAGAAGAAAGAAAGTGGAAATTCGGGCGGTTAACCAAGTACAAGAGACGGGGTCCGGGTCGAAAACATCAGCTAAGCCAACTACAGACTTGGTTTTCTCACAAGCAGATCTCGAAGGGATCCTCACGCAGCACAATGACTCCCTGGTTATCAGTGCTAATATCATGAACACAAGGGTGCACCGGCTACAAGTGGATACGGGAGCATACATGAATATCTTGTTTAAGAAAACACTAGATCAGCTAGGAGATTACGAATCTTACATAGAGGATTGTAATCATAAAATAGTGGGATTCGTAGAGGTTGTGACCGTCCCACTAGGTGTAATAAGATTGTCTGTAGAACTTGTAGCGCTTGAGGACCCGGAAAGGAGGATGACTAGGTTGCTAGATTTCTTAGTCGTCGATCAACCATCCACCTATAACGGGTTCCTCGGCCGCCCTTTCATTTCAGAATTCAAAGCTACATGTTCTACTTACTATTATTGCATTAAATTCCCAACACTCAAAGGTGCAGGTACAGTCAAAGGGGATCAAAAGAAGGCGCGAGAGTGCTTGCTAACTCAAAAAAAGCCTATCACCCAGGTGTTGGTGTTTGAGGATGTATTATCACAACCTTCTCCAGATGAGCCTAACATTTTGGATGCTATCTCCGTAGATACCGAAATGATAGAGGTCGATCAAATACCGGAAGAAATGGAGGTAGACGATACACCCCAACAAAACCAACAGATTGGGGGACAAACGGAAAATGACCCGGAAATTCGAGATCATATTCCAGCAACCGTTGCCGAAGCAAGTCAGATAAGTGCACCGGAGGACATCGAACCTTGGTTGGGTTACGAGCCGATCCCGATGGAGATGGACGTACACCTCGAAGGGCCCATTGATGACCCGAGATGGAAGGATAAGAAACGACGCGCCACTCCAGTCGAAGAGCTCAGGTCCATACAAGTTGATCCCAATAAAGAGGATTTAGAACTTTTTATTGGATCGGAGTTGGAAGAACCCTATAGGAGCAAGATGGAAGAGTTCCTCCGCGCTAACCTCGATGTATTTGCATGGTCACATGAAGACATGACGGGTATACCGGTAGAGCATGCTTGCCATCGCCTCAACATTGATCCTACAAAGAAACCCGTCCTTCAGAAGAGAAGAAAATACGGGCCTGATAAGTATGAGGCATTAACTGGTGAGGTGAAGAAGCTGCTCGATAATAAGCTCATAAAGGAAGCACTATGTCCCCAATGGGTGGCAAATCCCGTCCTGGTCAAGAAGTCAAACGGAATGTGGAGGCTCTGTATAGACTTCACAGACCTCAACGCCGCGTGTCCGAAGGATAACTTCCCCTTGCCTCACATAGACCAGCTGGTGGATAATACAGCGGGACATGAACTAATGACGTTTATGGATGCCTTTGCAGGTTATCATCAGATTGTCATGCACCCCGAAGACCAAGAACATACAGCCTTCTACACAAACAAAAATTTGTTCTGTTGGAAGAGGATGCCCTTCGGGTTAATCAACGCCGGCACCACGTATCAAAGACTAGTCAACAAGATGTTCGACCAACACCTTGGTGATACAATGGAGGTCTACGTCGATGACATTGTGGTAAAGAGCCTTAGAAAGGAAGATCACCTAGAGCACCTCAAACAAGCTTTCGACATCATGAGGACATATAACATGAAACTCAATCCAAAGAAGAGCAGTTTTGGGGTGCAGTCCGGCAAATTCTTGGGGCATCTGGTAAGCCGGCGATGAATAGAAGTCAATCCCACACAAGTCAAATGCATCCTAGAGATGGAACCTCCAAAAGACGTACGAACAGTCCAAAGACTCACAGGATGTCTTGCTGCATTGAACAGATTCATATCCAGATCCGGAGATAAGAATAGACCGTTCTTTGAGTCCGTCAAAGGAAAAGGCATTTGTAAAAGAACCGGAAAGAGCAATTACATCTGGACCGAGGCCTGCCAACGGGCGTTTGAAGACATAAAAAGCTATCTCAGCAACCCTCAGATCCTGTCAAAGCCCGTCCCAAGAGAAAAGTTGTATTTGTACCTGGCAGCATCGGAGGTGGCCATAAGCTCAGCTTTAGTACGTGAGGAGGGCAAAGCACATTTGCCAATATACTATGTTAGCCAGGTGCTACATGAGGCAGAGCTGCGATATTCCCCAATGGAGAAGTTGGCATATGCCTTGGTGATGAGCGTACGGAAACTCCGGCCATACTTCTTTGACCATAAAGTGGAAGTCTTGACGACGTTCCCTTTAAGACAAGTCTTACACAGGCCAGACACTGCCGGATGATTGCTAAAATGGTCACTCGAGGTCAGCCAATATGGTATAACCTACGTTCCCCGAACAGCGATCAAAGGGCAGGCTCTAGCAGACTTCATAGTAGAGTTAACCTACCCTCAAGATCCGACGAGGGGACGTATATACCCATGACACCTCTACGTAGACGGCTCAGCAACGAGTTCCGCAGCTGGTGCAGGTGTCGTTCTAGTGAGTCCCGACAAACAAGTATTCACCTCAGCAATAAGGTTCGACTTCCTTGCAACTAACAACGAAGCCGAATACGAAGCACTTATTGCAGGATTGAGACTATCATTAGCTGTGGGGGCAACCAGACTTCAAATTTTCGGAGATTCGCAGCTAATAGTATCTCAAGTCCGAGGTGAATACGAGGTGAAGGATCGGCAAATGATTATGTATCAGAGGATCGTCGCGCATCTGATATCCAAGTTCGATCAAGTGTACATTGAGCAAATTCCCCGGCTAGAAAATACGCAAGCAGATGCTTTAGCTCGGTTAGCTACAAGCACCGGGGAACCAAGTATCCTAGAGGTGGTCGTCACAAGGCTAAAAAATCCTTCAACATTTGATTACATTAACCAAGTGTTGAAGAGGGGGCAGCAATTGGTGAACAACCAGCAAGTGATCAATGATTGGCGAACACCCATCATTAAATACTTGGCCAATGGAGAGCAGCCGGGAGATCCATGGGAAGCACGGTGAATTGTGAAACAAGCTGCTAGATACACAATGGTTGAAGGACAGCTATACAAGAGGGGAATCTCACTCCAATTACTCAAATGTCTCTCCCCAGAAGAAGGTCAAAAAGTGTTAGAAGAAATTCATGAAGGAATATGTGGAGGCCACCCCCCCGGGCAAGAATGGTGGATACTCATTTTGCTTGAGAAGAGTGGTTGATTGATTCTTGAAGAGAGAGAGAGAGAGAGGCAACTTTCCACTTGTTCCACCATACTTTCCACTTCCCCTTCAACTTCATCATCTTGATTACCCTCATCTTCCTCCTCACACGTCTCATTGGCTTGGGTGCTCAATTGCTCCAATTGGAACCCTAACTTCTCGATTTGCACACTACAAACCAATTGTTCCAATTGGAAATCTAAGTTCTTGATTTGATCACCTTGAGTTTTGCTAATTTGATCAAACTTCTTGTTTGTCTCCTCAAAGTTCCTTTCATCTTCCCTTCTCATCTCATCTAGTTTCTTGACTATAAGAGATAGAGTGTCTTCTTGATGGAAGGGTATATGAGGATATGGAGTGTAGGAGAATGTATTTTGGTAAGGAGTGTAGGAATATGGATCTTCATAAGAGTGGGAACATGTATCATTATAAAGAGAGAGTGGGAATCTTGATATGAATATGATATAGGAGAATAAGGGTCTTCTTGTGGAGGTGGTGGAGTTTGGGCATGGTTCCCATACATCATCATCATTACGTTCTTCATATTCTCCTCAAGTAAAAAGACTCGATCAAAGTGTGTACATGGATGTGGATAAGGTTGATAAGTGTATGAATTAGGAGAATACGAGTAATGGTTGTATTCTTCCATCTTCAATTGAGTTTACTCCTACAAAAATAAGCAAATATCAACACTCACCAAGAAGAATTAAAGCCAAACAAAGAAAAACTAAGAAAAGAACATGTAAACATCAATACAAACTCAACAAAGTGATCGTTTCCCCGGTAACGGCACCAAAAACTTGTTTGCCAAAATCGTGTCTCACACAAGTGTACGTGGTCGTAGTAGACGTGTCAAGATGACCAAGTTAAAATATCGAACACATTAAAACGATGTGATATCAAACAAGCATTGAATGTGTACAAAGGATAATAGCTAGTGAAAGTAAGAAAAGTATATTCTGACTTTTTAAAAAAATTCATTTTTTTTAGTTTTGTTTCAAAATAACTTCCTTTCTTTTTTTCTATGAATGTTTAAATGAGGAAAGCATGCACTACTCTGTTATCAACACAGAACTGTAATCAACCAACTAAATGAATAGTCATTTTCTCAATTAGGATGACTTTGAAAATAAATATTACAAAAATCACCCTTTACCACATAAATTTATTTAAATTAAGTATTTTTGGTGTCTTATTTAAATAAAATATTTTAAGAAATTTAAATGAACTTTAATTTTACACGATACGATAAGATTAATTGTAGCATGGTCCTACTATAACCAATTACGTAATCTTGACAAAAACCAAAAACTTATATTAAAATTTTCTATCATAGAAATTTCTAAAAAAAAATTAGCGGACACGCCTCAGATTAACCCCATCCGCACAGGAATAGCCAAGTAATATGGGCATATATGCGCCCAGGGATAATTTAACCCATGTTCAATTTTTTATTATTTTTTAATTCTTGTAAATTCTAGAAAAAAATCAAATAATATTATATTATAAATTTAAAATCTTGCTTTCAATTTATGTTATTATATGAATAAATGCATGTTACTATAAGATAAAATATAATTATTATTTCATATAATAATACATACTCCCCCTGTCCCATAGGAATTTGCACATTTTTTTTATTTGAACGTCCAACACAAATTTGCATACTACTAAAAAAGGAAATATTGATTTACGTGCATACTCACAAATATATATACATATTTATTCATATGTCACTACTTTATTATAAAACACATTTTCCTTAAAAAATGTGTCGTCCCGTAAGGTGCAAATTCCTACGGGACGGAGGGAGTATGAAATAGTAAAAAGTGTTTTATTACATCAATCAATATACCTAGATTTAAAGGGATGATGAATAAATTAAGAAACACATTTTTATTCTCATAAAAATATATTTTGTCTTTATAGTAACACACATTTGCTCATATAGTAACACAAATTTGTCCATATAATAAAACAAATTGAAGAGAAAATATGTGTTACTATTAGAGTAAATGTGTGTTACTATCTTATAAATTTTTGTTATTTTACATATATTCATTTATTCTTATAGAATAAAAAAATTTCACATAATGCAAGAGTAAAATGTGTGTTACTATAGGAACAAATATTGTTTATTCACGAATATTTATTTATTTTTATAGAAATAATTATTTTTTTCATTTAGTAACATATACATGAAACAATATACCTAGATTTAAAGGGATGATGAATAAATTAATAAATACATATTTATTCTCATAAAAATATATTTTGCCGATATAGTAACACACATTTATTCATATAGTAACACAAACTGGGAGACAAATGTGTGTTGCTATCAGAGTAAATGTGTGTTACTATCTTATAAAATGTTGTTATTTTACGTATATTAATTTGTTTTTACAGAATAAATAATTTTTTACATAATATATAACAAAATGTGTGTTACTATAAGAACAAATATTGATTATTCACAAATGATTTTTTTAAATGTGTGTTACTATATGTATTAATATTTATTTGTAACATAATATTAAATGAATATTTTTAACATAATAATTTTAAGGAAATAAAAAATTAAAATAAATTTTTTTTAAAAAAAAGGTAATTGCCCAGTTGGTATGTACGGGGTTGAATAAATTGGTATGGATGTGGCTGGGGAAATTGGTATGCATGTGGTTGAAGGGAAATTAAGTATGTACACTGGTGAGGAGAGGATTATCGTTCATTTAAAGCCTGCGCGTAGTTGCTTGCGCATGATTATTCTTTTTTTTATATATATATTTAGTAAAAAATTTACGCAAGAATTGCTGATATAATACAAATTTCATAAGATCAATTTTCTCGTAAAAGTTGAATTTAATATCCTACTATTAATAAGCAAAAGAAATAAAAGAAAAATTCGAATTAAAAAAGGATCGGTGTTTATTTTGCCAAATTAACTTTTGATGAACAAATTGATATATATATATATATATATATTCCTAGTTAATTAATGGGGATACAAGCGGATAGGGAGACCCTTCCGGGGCTCCGGCATCATATCCCCTTCAACCTTCTCATTCGGGTCAATGACTTCCCAATTATACTTGTTCACAACATTATGAATAAAAGCTAGGATTGCTAGACGGGCATACTCTTTCCCGGGGCAAGTTCTGGGCCCCCCTCCGAACGGAACAGATGTAAACGGTGGAGGCGCTTCGTCTCCGTCGAATCTCGACGGGTTAAACTTTTCCGGATTTTTGAAGTATTTCGGGTTCATGTTTGTCGTGCTCACCGTCCAATACACCTACATGATGCACATATGCAAGTTGTTAAAATATATTCATCTGAACTATAATGTACTTTCCAGAAATATTAACTTTATTCATAAATGGATATTATAATATTTTAAAATATCTCTAACATATTACATTAAACCATGTGCAAAAAAAGGTGTATATTTTTTGTGAATATAGGAAGTATCAAAATTTAAAAGTCACGTTTTAATTAATTTATACTAAAGCACATGCACATTACCTTTGGGAATTGAATATGGAGAAGGGTTTTGAATGTGTACCTTCCAGCCTTTGGGAATTGTGTAGCCAGCATAAGTGAATTCAGTGACAACTTCCCTGAAAGTTCCTTGAAGAGGAGGAACCAATCTCAATGTTTCCAATACCACATTCCAAGAATATTTCATTTTCGATATATCTTCCCATTCTAACACTGCTTTTTTTGAAGCCGCGATCTCCATTTGTTCTGCAAATATCACCAACCAAAAATTTGACAAAATTATATAAATGAATTAATTTCACTAAATCACATTTAATGAAATCATCCATCTTATATATACATTTGGGATTTTAAAAATATGTTCACTTGTTTATCGATTTTCAGATAAAGAAAAACTTCAAGATCGATTATAATTTAGTGTCATTTACATATTGGTTAAAAAAAATCAATATATTTACAAATTGATTCAAAAAAATTGCATGATAGTATTTTCTTTTTCTTTTTTTGTACGGAAGTTTTTTTTGTTTTTTTTACACGGAACCAATATGTAATTTTTGTCAATTTATTGAACTATTTTGTACTTTTTCCTATGATTAGCTAGCTTTAAACAAGAATATGATTTTAATTCTGTTTTTAAGAAATGAGTAAAATAGTAAATTGGGCTGAAAAAAAAAAATGGAGCGTTAGAGAATATAAGTATTTATTGTTTACCAAATTCTGGGGTGTGTGTAATTAATTTTTTTTTAAAAAAAATTATTTAAAATATTTTTATATAAATAAATATTTACGTAGTATTTGAATCATGTGGTGGTTCTAAATAAAAAAAAGTGGTTTTTCTGGCTTGATTACAAAAGTTAGAATTATTTTATGAAATAGTCACTTTTTTTTGGTAAGTTTACACAAATATTAATTTAATTCGATAAAACAAAAGTTTCAAAACAATGGATTGTATGATTTGTATCCTTTAGTAGCTTTAACTTCTTTAAAAGTGATTAATCTTATTTTAGTTTGAAAATATATCTTGGGGTGTGAGTTTCATTTAATTCAAATATGTACATTAATATAACAAAAAAGTTATACTCCCAAAAATATATCAATTTACTTTATTTATTCGTTCATTAAATTACACATATTTATACTTACATCATTTACATATTTCCTCCATTTTAAAATATACGTCATTTTAGTTTTTTATCCCCAAAACATCAATCAACTTCAATTAACCATTTTCCAATGCATTGTTATTGATTAAAATAAATTTTCTTAGTATGTGTGTTAAATGCTAAAATATATTTTATTGATTTTACAGTTACATTAATTATTTTATTTATAATTAGACCCACGAAACGAGTCGGACAGATGATATGTTTTTGCTTAAAAATGCTTTTATTAAATAACAAATTAATTACCTGCTCGGACATTTTCATAGATTTGTGAATGAAGTCCAATATATTTGATGACGAACGTCATAGCAGTAGCAACAGTGCTATACCCAGCAACCAGCAGACCCATCATTTTATCAGCAATCACAGCTTCATCACAAGATTTGCCAGAGAGAACGATCAAGTGAGACAATATGTCGTGCTCAACAGTTTCCATGCCCTGTTTCTTCTCCCTCACCACGGTTATCAGCTCCTTTCTGATAGCCGCCGCCGCCTTATTCGCCCGGTAAAAAACGGTCCCCGGAAAATTAACCATCATTGAATGCAAACCCACTGTAACATCGTCGAAATGTTTCACCAATCGGGAGATCCGACCCGGATTGTTGATTCCCAGAAAGAAATTGCACGCTAGAGACAGAGTTAATGTTTTCGCAAGGGGGTAAACTTCAATCACGTTTTTACCTGCGCATAGGGTCGAAAATCAAATCAAATTATCCGATACTAAGATTCAAAATCCAAAGCTCTGTTTCATAAGTTATAATAAAAGATAAAATTAGTGTATAATATACCTGCGCAATGTAACTGCAATTGTTGTTGAGTGATGAGATCCATTTTAGGCAAGTACCGCATCAGAGCTTCGGGTTTGAAGAATCCGGGTTGGCGGATCACTTTCGATTCGTCGGGCCGTTGGGTTTCCGGCGCCTTGTTTTGGTTGGAGCGGAAGATGTGCTGCATCGGGTGGGGACGGAAGGTTGTGAAGTACTTGTGCTCGTTGGAGAAGAGAAATTTTTGCCCTTTTGGGCCGCAAAGGACGGCGGTTTTCTCACCGAGGATTTTGGTTTTGAAGATTTCCGGCGAGTACTTTCTCATTCTAACGCTCACGAAATTTTCAGGCCTTCGGAATAGGAACTCAATCGTCTCTCCGACGATCGGCCAGCCGTAGCTGCCGGGAGGGAGTTTAGCGCCGCCATCGCCGCCGCGGCGTGAGATGAAAGCTAGAGTGAGAAGAATGATAGCAAGAGAGAAAACGAGGGGGAAAACATCCATGGTTGAGTAGAGTGTGTGGGGGGGAATTTGAATTCTGAGATTTTGAAGGGAAATGTGTTGGTTATATAGGAATTGCTGACGTGGCTTTCTCAGGCGGGTCAAAGTCACTTTTTTGTGTTTTCCATGGAATATAATAAAATGATAAATTGACCTAATTCAGATTTCTGATTAATTACCGAACAAATTAAATGGCAGGAAATTAGTTGGTTTGTAACAGATTCGAACTTCACATAATTTTTTTAAGAGTTTTTTTTATTAGATTATTTTATGAAAGACAGAAATTTGTATGAACCCAAGTTCACGGTGAACTCGGTTTATCAATTATCACTGTTATACATATAAATTAGAGTTTATAGATTTTTACGTCCCGTAACTTTGCTCTAGTTTGATTTCGATCCTCATGAAATACACATTTTGAAATTAGTCCTGTAAGTTTGAACTTTTTTTGAATTTGATCCTTTTACCTGCTATAGCAGGTAACCTAACAGGTAACTCATGATTTTTTTTTACTAAACACATGACATATATATACAATTATAATTAATTAAATTAAGCAAACTATAATTGACGTTTATATATACACACATACATTATATATAATTATGTATGTATATATCTAGCTTATAATATAATAAACACCTCACTTAATCTCTAAACAACTATTTAGTTATAATAATTATACTAATTATATAATTATTAAACAAATAACACACATATACAATTTTCAAGAATTTGACATGTGTAGGTTCATTTTTAAATTATTTTTCTTTATCATAAAATTTATTAAGATATATATAATGTAATATTGTGTATATATACATTAATATATATATATATAGAGAGAAATTATATAGATCTTAAAAAAACTAACTAATTTAATTATGATATAAAATATATTTTATTGAGGACACAATACATAATTCTTTAAATTATAAAGGTAATATTTTTGTTATAATATCTAGTTAGAATATTTTTCTATTTTCAATGATATATAAAAATTTCACTTAATATTTTTCAAATAATATAATATTTTTAACTTGAGTATTATTTCAGTTTCAAAACTTCATGTAAATATTATTTAGGTTTTTATATACCTATATTATATATTTTAATTTATTATAATGTATTATTTACTATTTGTAACTAATTTATGCTATTTGTAATGATATATTTTAAGGTTATTTAAAATAAGAATTTTTGTAACGAAAAAAATAATATCGTTACAATAACTTATTTTTTGTAACCATTTAACATTTAGTTATAAATAAATTCGTTACAAAAAATGCATTTTTTTATATTGATAAAAAATATGTGGTTGTTTAACCATTGTTCTTTAATTTTTAGTCCGGCCAGATCCACAATCCGTACCAAAAATTTTCTAACACATTTATTTAATTTAAAACATAATTATTATTCATAAAATATATTTAAAGTAATCCATGTGGCGTGAGAAATATAATCATAATAATTATACTAATTATATAATTATTAAAAAATAACACACATATATATGTATACATATAGACACACATGCACTGTTCATCTTATTAAAAAAATTCAACTCACAAATGCAGGTATTATTCATCACTCCATCTTCTTTTTAATTTCCTTTTTCATTTATATATGATGTATATATATAAATTTGTAAATGTGTGTCCATGTATATGTGATTGTATATGTTTGTTATTTTTTTAATAATAATATAATTATTATAATTATATAATTGTTAAGAAATTAAATGTAGTATTTATTATATTATAAAATATTAATTAATTATAAAGCTAGATATATACATACATGGCTATATATGATATATGTATGTGTATATAAATGCCCTGTGTAAATTAATTATAATTTATTTAATTATTAATTAATTATGATTGTATATATATGTCATGTGTTTAGTAAAAAAACGAAATTAAAAAAAAATCATGGATTACCTGTTAGGTTACCTGCTATAGCAGGTAAAAGGACCAAATTAAAAAAAAAATTCAAACTTACAGGACTAATTTCAAAATGTGTATTTCATGAGGACCGAAATCAAACTAGAGCAAAGTTACGGGATGTAAAAATCTATAAACTCTATAAATTATCAATGTTATATATATTTATTATCACTTTTATGTATATACATTATTACTATTAAAAAATTAAATATGCATTTATAACCATGATAGTATATATGAATGACTACATCTAAACTATCCCTATACAAAATGAAGTTGCAACAAGAGACACACTCAATATAAATACATGACATTCTTGTGTCTATGCACAAGAGACCCACACAATATAGATACATTGACATCTAATAATAATAAAATATTTTATTCATAGAAATTAAAAGAAAAATTATTTCAAGAATTCAAAAATTATGTAAATTTTATTTTAAAATCTCTCACATAGTTATATGCATGATCATTCTATGTAATTTTAATTTGAAAAGTAAAAACACATTGTAGACATATTTTTTTATCGTAATCAATTGAAAACCCCAGTAGATGGAATATATTTTTGAAAAATAAAATCTAATTTTTAAAGTAAATTTCTAATAATTTTAATGATTAATAATATTAATTATAATTAATAATTAATTTTTAAGTAAATATTTTTATACTATATATTAAAACCACGATCTCAATAAAAATTACCATACATGTAAAAAAAAAAATATTATAGAAAAATATAAACTCAACTACTAGAATTATTGCACATTGCAATTTATGTAATCATAAAACTCTCAAATAATTACAAATGTATTAGGTTGTTTTTTAAAATAGCATACTAACCAAAACGACCAGGAGACAATCTCCCTATTAATAACTCACATTCCCTGATGTTTAAGGATATTAATTTTTATTCAAAATATTTGATACTTTTATTTACTTTTTCACATTCTTCTCCTTTTTAGCCCTATCTAAATCATCTCCAAAATATTCACTCCGATTTTTAGTTTATATTTATTAAATTATCAATGAACTAAAATTAAAAAGTTATGATAAAAATTCAAAATAATTAATGAAGATATATATTCTCCATCATATATCGATTAAACTTTAAAGAGTACAATACTTTCCTAATATAATCAATTAGAATAGTTTCTTCTACCATCGCGAATATATGTAATATCATTTCGTTTCGCTATAGACTGTCCGCAACTACAACGAAAGGGGATCACTTGAAACTTCAACTCAAAACCACAGAGCAATCGAAACCACAACCTCCGCTACAGAAAAAACACCAATCTATCACTAAGGAAACCACCATAAAAGGAACGAAATTTCCCCAGTCATTTTTTGAACTCAAAACCTTAAGATTTTAGATAGTAAAACTCTATACACCCGAACTATCGCAACTGTAAAACATCACTGATGGAAGGAAATACATGTTATAAACAACGAAAAACAATTGCCAACCAAGAATTGGAAGCAAGGGCGGATCTTCCTTATGGCCCACCCTGATTTTCTAAATTTTTTTACTATATAATGTCAAGGGTAAAATGTCAATACTATATGTCCTGGTGGTTTTGAAAAGAGGGTAAAAATTTTGTTCTGTTCATCAACCAGGTTCAATTCTTCCAATTAACAATTTTTCTATAATTATATTTTATATGCTCTTTTTTATTTGTTATGTTAATATTTAATACACTCAATTTGTTATTTTAATTTTTAACTTTAAATCTTATGTGTGTGTATGTATAAATAATTTATTTTGACATTGTCACGACTAAATGAGTATTTTTAACTATGAATCATGTCAACAGTAGTTTATGAATCAAAATGAAGAGTAATGATCTATTAAATTTTATGATTATTTATATCAAAAGATTATTTATAAAAAACATTAATCTTAAATTTAATACCGTTAAATTTTTTTGGATGAGCCGCAAGACACGATTTTTGAATAAAAAAAATACTTTATAATTTTGTTCTATAATTATTTCAAATTTTCAGCCCATCCTATAATTTGATCCTGCTCCGCCCTTGATTGGAAGGAAATACATGTTATAAACAACGAAAAATAATTGCCGACCAAGAATTGGATTGCACAATACATTACATTCTAACAAAAAAGAAGATGCTTTAGAGCTTTTTATGGTAGTTAAAGCAACAACGGGAAATGGCCAAAAACCAATCATGAACCCCGAATTTATAAAAATTGACTTTAGTCAATCTCTAATTGTGCTTTTAAGCTCAACGTGGTACACAAAAAGAATAATGTGAACATATAAATATTTAAATTTTGACTCCAATAAAAAATTAAAATAAAAAAACATACTGCTACGAACAAGTTTTATAATAAAATTATTTAATATCACTAGATGTATTCGCTCATACCAAAGTTTATAAATATGAATTACAATATAAATAACAGTAAATTAATCTAACGATAAGTACATCTAGAATTTCATATTATAAACAAACTCCACAAAATATACAATGAAAAAGTAAGAAATACTTCACGTTCGTATAGAGAGATTTATAGGTTTTCACACATGTTATGAAATTAAAGTTGTTATATATATAATTATAATATTAAATTTTTTATTTAGTTTTCCTATTTATATAGTTTATATAACTATTCATATTTTAATACAAATATATAAAATGAAATAAGCATAAGAATAAAAATAAAAATATAATAAAATACATATGATGTATAAAATATGAACAAAACTTATAAATTTCATAATAATTTAACTACATTAAGTGGCTTATTATTGTAAAACAGATTAAAATATAAAGCAAAGTCTATCTTTATACCTTGAAGAGAGTATGTAACACTACTAAAATGGTTGGAACTTTGGTCTTGTTTACTTGGGACCGAAGACTAGCTCAAGTTATATAAAATAAAAATACTTTCAAGTAAATTAATCAAGAGTAATTCTCTTGTGCACTAGTTACACAGTGCAACTCAAGTTTATTTTTAAAAAGTTACACAAAATATTACTGAAAAGTTACACAAATTATTACTGAAAAGTTACACCATTAAAGATACATTTTTCAGTAATAATATGTGTAACTTTTCAGTAGTATTTTGTGTAGCTTTTAAAAATGTACCTGAGTTGCACGATAAAACTGGTGCATACAAGACTAAGTCATTAATCAAATATGCAATTTCTAAAATTTAATAAAGTAATTCATTTATTTAATAATTGTGAATTTAAGTAATGTCGATCGGCCTAATTCATTTGTGCGGTTGTACCTCAATGTATAGTCGATGAAGAAACACTATGAATAAAGTCATAAATTATATAGTCAGACGAAAAAACACTATCAGTAAAGTCATGAGAAATAATAAATAAATAATGGTGGTAGCCATTTTACATTCAATTGACAATGTCAATATCTCAGTCAACCATCGAAACTCCAACAAATTATATTTTCCACATGGAAGGATGTTCATACTTAACCTAATATAATTATTTATTACTGATATACTCTTTTTATCTAATTTAAAATTTTTAATAGTCGTATTTTATTTTATACAGTTTTTAAGTTTATTGAGCAAAAGTAAAGTAGTGTAAAATATTGCATTTTTTAAAAAATAAGATTAATTTTATTGAATCAACTAAAATAGATTAGGGATGGCAATTTGGCCCGTCCCGATCTGTCCTGACCTGAACCCGTGCTATATGGGTCGCCCGCCCTGTAACCCGCAATGGGACGGGGTGGGTATGTGTATCATTGTCGCCCTGTCCCGACCTGGTCTGTCCCATTTTGATCCGTTTACATTATTAAAATTTTAATATATAAAATATTTATTATTTATTAGTATTTATAGTATAAATTAGAATAAATCAATTTAATAAATATATTTTAGACTGATTTATAAACATAATAATTGATATCAACATATTTAAAGGTAAAATTAGTTCATTAATATATTATTAATATTATAAATATATATTTTTATTTTAAATATATAAGAATATATTAAATATTATGGGTTGACCAGCCTATCCGTGAGTGCAGCAGGTCAACCTGGCCTGACCTATATATAGAGTGGGACGGCGTGGTGAGGTGGAGGAAACAGCAATGCCTGGCCGTGGTTTAGATATAGGTCTTATGGCCCATTAATGAAATCTTGGCCCAACTTTCTCATTTATTTATTTTATTTAAATATATTTATATAATAAATATATAAAAGTAGTCGCACTTATGCAAATGGAAGATTCATCCCTGGACGAGTGCATCATAACTCGCTTTTTGGCAAAGCCGTACTACAGACGCGCATCTCTTTGACTATCAATGTAGCATATATGTAATGTAACTTAATTCAAAAAAATTAATTGGCCTCAGTGTAGCGATGTCTATGCAGATTTAAAGGTTATGTATTGGGTTGTGAATAATTTTCGTATGTTAATAATTTTTTTTTGGTTGTGAATAATTTTTGTATGTTAATAATTTTTAATTAAAAAAAAACTTGTGCACATAATGCACGGTATACTCACTCAACAGTTAAACTATTTCCATTAAAAATTTTGAGTTTATTACAGTGACAATATACTAAAATTTTTATAATATTATTAGTTTTTGTGTAAATTTATTAGAATAATTAACTCACATTTTTTAATGTAATCAATCTATACTTTTCAATGTAAGTAATTTCAAACGTTTAGTGAGTGCACCGTGTGCTTGATGCATTTGGTTTTTGTTGTTGTTGTTGTTGTTATTGGGTAAATAGTATTAGTATTCCCTATTTGTTAATGTTGGTGACTTTTAAATTTATTTATTTTAGTTATTGCATTATAATGACTATTTTGGTGTTCACATTTATCATGTAATTATATTCCAGGTTTTTTTAATCTTTAAGTTCTTATATTTTAAGAAATTAAATTATATATTTAATGATATAAAATAACTTAAAAGTTATGAAAATTAATTTAATCTGTATTTTATTATAACTATGTTACATATAAAATACATTTTTCTTAAAAAAAATGTGACATCCTGTAGGATGTAAATTCCTACAGGACGGGAGGAGTATTATGTTATTTAATATATATATTTTTAACTTAAATTTTATAGACCTAAAGTATTGTAAGTGAAACATATTAATGAACCTAATGTAATGATTTTTTTAATTAATGTTCTACTAAAGTATACAAAATACGAGATTATTAAATTATTTAGGGAAAATACATTTTTTTGTCCTATAAATTTCGTTGACTTTGATTCTCGTCCTCTTAAGTTTTGAATTTTGGTTTTCGTCCTTTAACTTATAAAAAATTATGGTTTTCGTCCTCTTAAGTTTTGAATTTTGGATTTCGTCCTCTTAAATTTTGAATTTTGGTTTTTCGTCCTTTAACTTACCGAAAATTATGGTTTTCATCCTTCAACATAAGCCAATACAAAATATTATAAAATTATAATTTTTAAGATATATCAAAATTTTATTTTTTTAAAATAAAATTAACTACGCAACTATTTTAACTTTAAAAGTGTTCATATTTAATTTAAATCAAAACAAAATATTTGAATTTGTCAAAATTAAAATTATAATTTTGATAATATGTCAAAATTATATATTTTTAAACAAAAATTATATAAAAACTTACCTAAAATATAGCAATAACATAGAAAAAATTATTTATGAATTTACCTAAAAAATTGTTTACGAATTTACCTAAAAAATTATTTACGGTTATATTTTATAATTATTCTAACAAAAATTTAAGACCGTTTCATATTAAATTTAAACCAAAACAAAACATTTGAAATTTTGAACATGTCAAAATTTAAAAAAAATTAAAAATATGTCAAAATTATAATTTTTTAAACCAAAAATATTTAATTATTTACCTAAAACGTAGCAATAACATAATATTTTTTTACGAATATACCTTAATTTTGTTTTTTAAAGAATTTACCTAAAAATATTTACTGTTATATTTTTAATTACCATAACAATTCTTTTTTTAAATTTTTTTTAAAATCATATCTATTATACAATTTTAATTTTAAAACCATCAATATTAAACTAAACAAAAAAGAAAATTTTGAATATGTTGAAGGACGAAAACCATAATTTTTGGTAAGTTAAAGGACGAAAACCAAAATTCAAAACGTAAGAGGACGAAAACCAAAATTCAAAACTTAAGAGGACGAAAACCAAAAATTTTTGTAAGTTAAAGGACAAAAACCAAAATTCAAAACTTAAGAGGACGAAAATCAAAGTCAACGAAACTTATAGGATAAAAAAATGTATTTTCCCAATTATTTATTTAATTAAATTAAATAAATTGTTAAAAATATACACTTAACTATTGAGGAAAAAGATCACGTATTCACTAATGGACACAAATTTATATGCTCATCATAAATGTGATAATAACACATAAGTAAGAGACTAACTATTATTTTATTGATTGTTTAAATTTAATTATGTGTCATCATCACATTCCCAGTGGATACATAAATTTATGGCACCGATGGATATGTGATCATTTCTATATCAATTGTATATACACTTTTATGCAGGTTATGTAAAACAAATATTTCTTCATTATGTATAATTTTGTTTTATTTATTGATAAATTTCAAGTTAATTCATATAACTTTGTCATATCACCAAAATATTTATAAACTTTACATTTATTTTTCAAAAATAAAATTACATCGTACAAATTTTAATATTCTATGAGAATTAAAAACTTATTAAAAATTATACATATTTAATATATTAAATAAAATTATAGTCCGTGCATTGCACGAGAGAAAATACTAGTTTAAGTAAAATTTGACGAAAAGATTAATGATTATTGATGACTCAAATTCATTAAACTTGCAGCAAAAGTAGCTAGTTAATTTCACTACTTAAATTATTTCATTTTATTTTCGTCAACTATATTATATCTAAATCTCGAATTAATCTTGATTATTTTTCTTCTTCAGATTAACGAACACCAAAATGTTGGGAATGTTTACAGACTTGGCGTCAAGGAAAAAGAATTAGGTAGGAAAGTGTGACCAATATTAATATTATAAAGGGTTAATTCTATATAAATATATCACATTTTACTCAACTTTTAATTTAATTATGAGCTTTACGATTATTATAAAAAATCTCAACCTTTTAAAGAGTTTCAATTCGATACACTTTTTTTTTTCTGGCCAGTAACTGATTACGTGTCTCGCCGGAGCGCGTGAAATGTTGACACGCTGGCGTACACGTGTGAAATACTTTTTTGGTTAATTCTATATAAATACACCACTTTTTACTCACTTTCAATTTAATCCTGAGTTCACGATTATTATAAAATATCCCAACATTTTAAAGAGTTTCAATTCGATACACATTTTTTTTCCGGCCAGCAACTGATGACGTGTCTCGCCGGAGTGCATGAAATGTTGTTACGCTGGCGTACACATGTGAAATTACTTTTTCATATTTTATTTTTTTTCTACATCATATATTATACAAATAAAAAATAACAAAATTATATATTAAAAAATATTTTTTGAATGAGAAATATTATGGAAAAACACGTTTTCCACCATATTCAAGAGGGACTTGAAAAAACTGTATTAATGGTTTTGAGTGTCGTTTCAAGTCCCTCTTGAATATGGTGGAAAACATTTTTTTCCATAGTATTTCTCATTCAAATTTTTTTTAATATAATTTTATATATATATATATAATATGATGTGGAAAAAAAATAAAATATAGTAAAAAAAGTAATTTCACACATTACCCCAGCGTGACAACATTTCACGCTCTCCAACGAGACACGTCATCAGTTGTTGGCTGGAAAAAAAAATGTGTATGGAATTGAAACTCTTTAAAAGGTTAGAAAATTTTATAATAATAGTGAACTCAGGATTAAATTGAAAGTTGAGTAAAATGTGGTGTATTTATATAGAATTAATCAAAAAAGTATTTCACACGTGTACGCCAGCTTGACAACATTTCACGCGCTCCGGCGAGACACGTCATCAGTTGCTGGCCGAAAAAAAAAATGTGTATCGAATTGAAACTCTTTAAAAGATTGAGATTTTCTTTATAATAATCGTGAAGCTCAAAATTAAATTGAAAGTTGAGTAAAAGGTGGTGTATTTATATAGAATTAACCCTATTATAAAATTAAATAAATGTTATTACAAAAATTCTGAAACTGTCGTTACATCACGCAATCAAATAATTACTGATGCTATGTAAAAGTTAAATAAACAATCTAGTCATTCTTGTATTAGCCAATACGCTATATGCTCTCTATTTTTGTATATAATATGCTATCTTCCGTCCTAAAAAATTTGCGATACTTTTGAAGACACGTCTTTTAAAAAAAGCATAATGAATAGAATGTGTATGGTGAAGATTATGAGATAAATATTTTAAAGATGAAAATTTAAAAATATATTTCCATTTTGGAAGTGTGCAAATTTTTATGGGATAAACTAAAAAGGAAAGTTGCAAATTTTTGTGGAATGGAGGTAGTGGTAATTTGAAAGTAATATAGTAATAATAAATTAACACTTTGAGGGTTAAAAAAGAAAGTATAACAAATCCAACACAACAAAACAATTCCATGAAAATTGGGCCACATTTTTAGCACGTGATTTAATGCAATATGTCGAAGAGTATTATGTGATATTGTGAGGCCCGTTTACGAATTTAAAAATTGTATATGAAAAATATTGTTGGGCCCAGATAAATTCTAACACGAATAATTAGAATTCTGACCTCTGAGATGTTATGCGGAATGATTTGAACCAGATTGTTATCATCGTCCTTCTACGTCCTCGGGATCCCAGTCACAGTATGTCCAAACCAAATTTTCACGAATAGTACAGTATAAAATATGTTTCGTGTGTTTTCGATGATGGTGTGTGTGTATTTCTGATGTCTGTTCTCTTGGAATGAATTACGCACTCGTAGAATGATTCTGATGATCTTTTCATCTTATCTAGAGAGAAAGGGGGAATTAACTGCTCCTGCAGTTATTTAACTCCCCCTATATTATATAATAATATAATATAATTATTTAATAAAACTTTAAATATGTGATTTAATATATAAATAATACTTACATAAAATATTATTTACATCTCCCACTCACATATGAAGTTTCATTATATCTTACGCATCTTCATCATCATCAACAACATTCATATTGATACAAATACCTCGTGTGACCCACAAGTGCATGAGTTACTATGCCATACACCTGTTAGGAATATATTATTGGCACCTCAATCGTTTCATCAAGAATATGTGCAATCTCGTTATACCCCAGAATTCATTTAAACATTTAACACCTGTTGACATATCTCTATTGAATCCCTCAAAATAGAACATATTCAACTATATTCGCGAAATTCTAATGTATTCATAATCAAACTCCCAGCTTGATTGACTAGTCAATGAATCACACTAGAATGTGTTAAATAAAGACATTCTTCCTTTCTAGCTAAGAGTCTACAGTCTCCCACTGTAGCTGCGTTCCTAGACATGTACCGCATAACTCTTAAAATTCATAGCCATTGGCAACATGCTAAAGTAGCAACGCCAAAGTGTAAACTTAGAAACTATGTAGAAAGTCTTAAGGGTAAAAAATTTAAATAAAGGACTCATACTCAATGAGAAATTAGGGATATTTTCTCATTTCCTTTTCGGGTTTCTCAAAAAACACATGTCACAATGTCTTTGAATTCCTATGAAGGAAGCGTATGTCTAATTTAAATTTGACATTGCGTAAATTTGTAAATTAAATGCATTCTGCGCACTTAACCCAGACATCCACTCTCAAGTGTAACAGGACATCTTGTAAAATTTAGCTAATTAAACAAGTTAGACAGATTTGTGGTCCAATCTATCTCGATTATGTTTCTTATTATAATCTCATCTCTGTGCTCCCACTGGAACATAGGTGATTGCTTGCATGAGAGAGCCAATCATAACTTGTCGACATACTTTCATATATGAAACAATACATATATGTAATAAAACACAAATAGTTACATCAATAACCATTAATATATCATCATTCAACATTTCATTCAAATAGAATCAAATCCTATGCAAACCCAAACCTCTAACATGTTTCATAAAAACATCTCTAGCAATTGGTTTGGTAAAAGGATCTGCTAACATGTCATGAGTAGAAATGTACTTCAGAATCACTTTCTTCTTTTCAACTATGTCTCTAACAAAATTGAACTTTGTGTCAATGTGTTTGGTCTTTCCATGATATTTGGGATCTTTTGTGTAAGCAATGGCTGCTTGATTATCACAATTAACTGACACAGCTCCCACTGAGGTGTCAGTTATCTCCAAATGTTTTAGGAATCTCCTTAACCAAATAGCCTCTTGAACAACAGCAGCACATGCCACAAATTCGGCTTCCATTGTGGACAGTGCTATACAAGTGTGTTTCTTACTACACCATGATATCGCTCCATTGTTGAGTAAGAAGACATAACCGGAAGTTTATTTTCGTTCATCCAAATCACCACTCCAGTCTGCGTCTGTATACCCATTGAGTGTCACATTGTTTCCTTGATAGCAAAGATGATAGTCTGCAGTCCCTTTTAGATATATGAAAATCCTTTTCACTGTCGACCAGTGTCTTTTCCCAGGATTAGACTGATACCTGCTGACTAGACCAACAACAACAAATGTCTGGTCGTGTGCACAACATTGCATACATCATACTACCAATAGCATTGACATATGATATTTTGGACATTTCATCTTTTTCTTTTTGAGTCTTAGGACACATATCTAGGCTCAAAGATTCATCCTTCATAACAGGAGTATCTAGTGGTTTGCAGTCTTTCATTTTGAATCGTTCCAAAAGTTTCTTGATGTAAGTCTCTTGGGATAAACCCAATAACCTTTTCGAGTGATCCCTTTGGATCTTGACACCAAGAATATATTCTGCTTCACCCATGTCTTTCATTTCAAAATTTGAAGACAACCATCTCTTGATAGTTTCAAGGTACACTTTGTTATTTCCAGCTAATAGTATGTCATCTACATACAAAGATAGAATCACAAAATTGTTCTTCGAACGTTTAACATACAAACAGTGCTCTTCGTTTATCATAACAAAGTTATATGAGATTACCGTCGAGTGAAATCTCAAATACCACTGTCTCGAGGATTGCTTTAGTCCATAAATTGACTTTTTCAACTTATAAACTTTATCCTCTTGACCTTGAAGAACAAATCCTACAGGCTGATGCATGTAGATTTCATCTTCTAATTCTCCACTGAGAAAAGCAGTTTTTACGTCCATCTGATGCAATTCTAAATCCATACTTGCTACTATAGCTAGAAGTAAACGAATCGAGGCAAATCTCACTACAGGCGAAAATGTTTCTTTATAATCTATACCCTCTTGTTGAGTATATCCTTTTGCCACTAAGCGAGCTTTAAACCTTTCTATTGAGCCATCAGCTTTTCTTTTAATCTTAAGAATCCATTTATTCCCGATTGCTTTGCGTCCTTTTGGGAGGTCAACAAGTTCCCAGACTTGATTTGACTTCATAGACTCCATTTCCTCTTCCATTGCTTTCTTCCATTTCTCTTTTGCTGGACAAGTTAGAGCTTCTTTTACAGTTTTAGGCTCTTCTTCATCCACTGGAGAAATATCCCCATTTTCTGGAGAAACAAAGAAGACATGACCTTCAATGTCATAATGTCTTTTTGGCATTGATTTCCTACAACTTTTTCGAGACAGTGGTTCTGTAGGACCCTCTGTAGATAAAATGTCCTCATTAAGAATGGTTTGATCCTCAACTGGGACAAATCTATCATGATCCACATTCACATTTTTAGATATACCACCTCCACTTGAATCAGATAGGATTTGGTTTTCCACTGTCTCAAAAATTGAATCGACTTTATCAATTCCACCCTTGTTAGGAAATTCATTTTCCAGAAAATATGTATTTCGTGATTCTATTTCTGTAATATTCCTATCTTGATCTCCTATGAAAATGTAACCCTTAGAGTTCTTACACTATCTAATGAAGATACATTTCTTTCCTCTGGGACCTAGCTTTCCATATTGACTCGTAGAGTCATGTATGTAAGCTGTGCATGTAATACCCCGAACCAAATTAGGATTTTCTATTATACATATTAAACGTTATGTTATATGTATACATATTTAACTTACTGATTTTTATCTCTTTAAGGACATTATGTTTTTAAAAGGTTGATTTCTACTCAACGGTTGGTCCAAAATCAGAACCGGGAGCACTCCTAGCACCGTAACTGCGAATCAGACTTAAATATATCGATGGAATGAGTAAGATAAGGTACTAAATAGGCTTTTAAAGACCTTTAAGTTTAAAAGAATTATTAAACAAAAATTTAGACGTTTGTTGCCAAATGTCGAACCGAAAACCCAAAATTCCAAAAATCATCAATCCGGTGAGTAATTACAGTTCCTAATCAAGACTTAATTAGTAAAATGAGTTAAATACAAGGTTTTATTAATAAATACAAGATATAAAAATTTTGTGTGCCAAAACGATCAAAATATTAATTTTCGGAGCCCAAAACGTGACCGAATAATATCCGATTTCAACACCGAAAACCATATCGCGTCCCAAAATACAGTTAAAACTCAAATTCCTCTCCTAAATACCCACATGACCGACACCAAGCTGATAGTTTGAAGAAAATTGGGTCAAAGTGTACCATACCCCTAAATTAAGGAACCATGCTTTCTTTTCCTACTCCCCAACTTTTCATACCTACCCTTGACTTCTCCTACCCTCTCCTACACACTCAAATTCGGCCAAGACAAGAATTTACCTCTATATATGCATTATCTTGATACTCTTCCTTCATTTGACAAGAAACCAATGAAAGAAAAACAAGCAAAGCATCTCTTCCCCCTTCACTTACAACTTTCGGCCATTATCATTTCAAGGGAGAAGGAAATTTTCTTCTCCCATTTACAACCATAAGAAGCTTTCATTCTCATGTATAAAGTCATCTATGAAGTTGTATTGAAGTTTTGAAGCCAACAACAAGCAAAAAATAAGCTCTCCATCTCTCTTTAAGTTCATGTTTTCCTCTCTATTTTTCCTAACTTACTCTATTGCCTTGTTTTAGCTCAAAACCAAAGTATTCCTCCAAGTGGTGCTCCATTCCTACAAGCTTAAGGGTCAAGGGACAAATAAAGCTTCTTTTATTAACAAGAAAAATGCTCCAAAGGTTGTAAAACCCCAACTCAAAATATTTGGTTTTCTTGCATGTGTATGTAAGCTATGTGTATTTATTGTTCCATATTTTTAGATACCATGAAACCTTAGGACTTTATCACTTTTTAATGTTCAAATGCATGATAAATGAAGTCTTGGATGATGTTTTTGAAGGTGTTAAAATGTTGGTGGCATGGTAGTTATGGAATAGAAAATGTAAGTGAAAGCATGCACACAAACCACACACTCTATACACTGACCTCGAATTTCTTACAGGATTCGGAACTCATGTTTCATAAATGTTTGGACACTATTTATATGGTTAGAAACTAGATCAATTTAGATTTCATTTGAATCTAGTTTGAGCAATTTTGGAATTTTCGTTGATAAGTTATGAATTTTCTATGAACGTGTGACAAAATGCTCCTTATTTCGAAATTATGGATTTTCTGGGAGTAATCAGTTCATGGAAAAATATTTTAAAAATTATGGTAAAATACTAGATGAGGTTTAGTACCTGAATTATTTATTTCAAAAATTTTAGAGGTTTTTAAATACATTTACCAAAATTATTTCAAAAGTTGCACAGTTTCTGAAAATTTCTGTAACAATCTGCCATGTTTTGAAAACAAGCCTAGAACTCATGTTTTCCTAAACAAAATTACATGAAATAAATTTTATTTGTAAAGTAGACTTTATGAGGTAGCTACTGTAAAATTTTCATAATTTTTGGATGAGTTTTGATATTTTTATAAAATACTCCAAGTTGGTATAAGTGTAGTCCAAAATGCAAACTGCCCTACTTGAATATTGTTGCTCATGTGTTACCTTCTTGTTAGAAGTCGAGTAAATGTTTTCCATGATAAAACTAGTCTAAATGCTATGTTAGTGAAGGCTATGTGTTGATAAATGCTATGTGAATGTATGATTTAAGTGAATGGCATGATGTTTAGTGTTGATTTTAGATTAAGGGCTATATTGTTTGCCTTGAGAAGTCCCCAAATTTGAAATTCTTTGAATTTTGAGAAAAATCGGCTCGAGCACAACTTTTGTAAAATACACTATTAAATACTACGTGAACTTAGGGATCTCCATGATTTATACCAAAATTTTTGAACAAGCCTAAATATTTACAAAAAATATTTTGTTAAGGTTGCGCTGCTTGAATTTTTTTTGGAAACCTAAGAAAATCATTGTCCTCTTTCTAAAGACGATCCAAAACCTAAAATTTTAACTTACAAATTGAATTACCACAAATCTTGGGTGTTATACACCTAATTATGATCTCATTATACTAATTTTGTGATTTTTGGTTGTATTAAAATGTGCTTAGAAAATATTTAAGAATAGAAAATAAAATGTATTCCTTTTCAAATTGTTTCTTGTTGAAATAGATCATATTTGATGAGCATGATGTGATAGTGATTTGGAGTTCTAAAATGCTAAGTATGAATTTTTTTTCATGGTTTTGAACTCATTATTCTAATTTTATGATGACATGTTTATCATTTAAAGGTTTAGGACACTAATTACTGCAAGTTTAAAACCTTAGCAAATTGCATGCTATATGTTCTTTTTATTTAATGTTTAGGACATTAAAATACTATATGTTCTTCTATTTTAAGGTGTATGTGCTATATACTCTTCAAGTTTATAATATTATATTTCCTTGCAAAGTTTAGGATATTATGTTTTCTTGCTATGTTTAGAACATCATGTTTTCTTGCTATGTCTAGTACATAAAGTTTTCTTACTAATTTTAAAATGTTATATTCTCTTGTTTGAATTTATGACTATATGTTTTCTTAAGTGATAAGAATAAAGAGAATAAGACTTTAAGTGCTCAAAAGTCCCCTTTCGGACAAACGTGTATAAACTCTAAAAGAATTTCTAAGACATCAATAACTGAAACGCAACGAATGATGCTAGGTTTAAGTGCGAGAACGGTGATGAGGATTTCTGGGTGAAAAGAATGGTGATTGTTTTTACAAAAGGAAAGCGTTTAAGGTGGGTGTCATTTACTGTATTGCCTTGAATATTATATGGACTATTGGTGTATTTGAATGAAAATGTTTTGACCTTTGGGTCCGATTACAAGGTTATTACCCAAATGCCTACGGGCGAAGTATCTCAAATGATATGTAGTGGTCTGGCTTGTGTAGCTAGGCACCACGGTGGACAGAGCCTGAGGGCTATATGATGAATGATGAGCCTTTGTGGCTATGAAAAATGTTTTTACAAAAACGATACGTTTGCTTACTACCAATCTGTATAGTAGCGTACAGGTCGCCCACACTGAGAATTCAAATCTCATCCCCCCTATTTATAAATCTTTTTCAGGATATGACGAGGTGGAGTTCGTGCCAGTGGAAGAGTGATACGGTTTCCTGTATTGGTATTTTGTCATGCATCAAAAGAAAAGGAGTTAAGGACGATAACTTTTATTATGACTTTATGAATATGCCAAAGTGAAGAACAGTTATGAAATCTCTGGATGATGATGTATGATAGTTATTCTGTTGTCTATTTTGTGCCAAATTTTTTATAAAGATCCTTGCATATTAAATCATCAAAATTATCTTCGCGTCTTTCATAACAAAAAAAATTATATTTCTGCTGTCTACGTGTTCTTTTAACGAAACACATGCTTCCGCTATCTATTTAATGTCATTAAAAGTATTTCATATTTTGAAAAAAAAATGGTACGGATTTTCAGTCACTAAGTGACGACTCGGGTTTCTAGAATGACAAAATTGTATTTTGGAAAACTGGGGCGTTACAGTGCATCCCCATGCTCTAAGATTACTTAGGTCCGGTTTTCTACCAGTCCATAATTCATAAGGAGTTGAAACGACTGATTTAGTAGGCACACGATTAAGCACATAAGCAGCTGTGAGTAACGCATCTCCCCAAAAAGAGATAGGTAAATTTGCTTGTGCCATCATAGACCTCACTATTTCCAACAATGTTCTATTCCTTCTTTCAGCCACACCATTTTGTTGAGGTGTGTAAGGAATAGTCAATTGTCGAATAATCCCTTTCTCATTACATAATTCTTTGAATTGATCGGAAAGATATTCACGTCCCCTATAAGTTCTTAAAACTTTGATAGTTTTATCCTTTTGATTTTCAACTTCGTTTAGAAAACGTCTAAAATAATCCAATGCGTCAGATTTGTGAGAAATCAAATAGACATAACCAAAATGTGAATAATCATCAATAAATGTAATGAAATAGTACGCTCCATGTCGGGCTCTTACATTAACAGGACCACAAATATCAGAATGAACTATTTGCAATGGAAGTTCGGATCTAATGGCTTTGCCGAATGGTTTTCTAGTCATTTTTCCAGCAAAAAAGTGTTCACACTTAGATAACTCGACTTTTGAAGTAAGGTTCAATAACCCTTCTTTTACAAGACGGTTCATCCTATTTTGCCCAATATGACCTAATCTAGCATGCCAAATGTCTACATTTAAACAAGCATTACTAGAAGAACATGCATTTAGTGAATATGAATAATCATCATAATACCTAAAAGATGTTCGATTACAATTTAAAATCATAAAACCATCGTGCATATATCCATTAAAATAACACACATCATCTTTGCTAATAAAAACTGAGTCTTTAGCAAACAATACTTCAAATCCTAATTTAAGTAAAACTGCAACAGATATAAGATTTCAAGTGATATCAGGAGCAAATAGTACATCATGTAGAATAAAAGCTCGACCGTTGTCAAGGTCAAGTTTGCAAGTTCCAAGTCCTTTGACTTCAACACGAGCATTATTTCCTACATATATCCATCTTGTCCCCTGTGGAACACGATGAAAATCAACAAACGCTCCCCTATGTCTTGTTACATGGTCTGTTGCCCCTGAGTCTATAATCCATAAAGGAAAAGATTCAGTTAATAAGACAATACTAGAGACATTTATAATACTTGAAATAGAATTAGATGGATCTACCTTGTCCCTCTTGGGCTCAGGGCATTCCCTAGCAAAATGACCTAACTGGTGACAGTTATAGCAAGTCATTTTACTCTTATCCTTCTTATTCTTTTTCACATGCCTCTTCTTTCCCTTCTTCTCATCAGTTTTGTTTTGAGCATTGTTAACTGGTTTATCATTGTTAGATCCTTTACCCTTCTTCCCTTTCTTCTAGTTTCTCTTTCTCTTGAAGCCCGAAGCTCCTTTGGAACCAGAACTGGCATAGAAGGCAGCATAAGAGGATTTAAAAGCTCCTAGCCTTTCATCTTCCAGCTCCACATATTGAGCTGCATCACCAAAAGTTCTAATACTTTCATTGTGGGTCAAATTGACCTTAAGATGTTCCCATTGATTTGGCAGCGAGCGTATCAGGGCTTGGATCTGTTGTTCATCAGAAAGAGCGTAACCAGCAGTTTTAAGTTCGAGGATCATGTTTGACATCTCCCTAAGGTGTTGTCTGATGTTCTGATCTGGCTTTTTCTTATAAGTGTCAAACTTTATGGTCAACTGTCTCAGTTTGGTGACAGACGTTCCACTATATTTCTCAAGCAGATAAACACAGATATCATGCTCAGATTTGTGTTGTTCACACTCATGGATCATTTCATCGATCACCGAACTAACTAGGATACCACGTGTAGTGGAGTTCTTTTTCTTCCATGCAAGGTAAGCCTCTTGGTCTATCCTTCCTTGATTTCCAGTTCCAACTCCCGGATCTTCCATGAATTGGTTTATAGCATCCAGTGTGTCTTGTTCGTCCAAAACGTACCATATCTTATGACTCCAAGTGTCGTAATTTTCCCCATTGAGTTTTTCTCCTTTGTTAAGCTCAACTACTATTGCTTTTGAAGCCATTGTCTTTTATGAAAAAAGTAATTCGACAATGTTATTGGTGTTTTATGTTAAAGTCTTATGTTAAGCTAAACAAAACATCTTAATATCGACACAAGACTTGATGTCGAAAAATAACTTAAAGTTACTAATGTTCAATCTAATCATACATCTCAAAAGTAGATTTTTGTTTCAAAAACATAAAATAACAAATCAGTTCATATAATTCATACTAGAGAATAATAAATGAACTACCACAATACTTTCAGCTAAATCATCAAAAAATGTATCAAGCTGAAAACAAAACAAAACACAACAGATGAACTACCATAGTACGATCAGCTAAATCATCAAAATGTATCAAGCTGAAACAAATAAAAGACACAACCTAGCAAGAACTACAACATCAGTGTATTAATCTGGGAAAACAAGTTGCCTACGAACAGAACGAGTCAATTTTTCATTAGACTTCTCAATTCTTGTTCTATCGAGTCCCCTAGTCGCCGCACTATAGATTGCTTTTGTCATAGGATCTAAGTGTAGATTCTTTGCTCGACCATCCCTAGGTCCCTTCAGACTCATAAGATCATATCGACGAATACCACCCATCCCCGAGCAAATATTCCTAAGTGCCCTACTACCGTCATTCTTAATGGAAGCTAGTGCAATAGCCTCCATCACATCCCGACCATTTGGCTTTCGATCTTTGGATCTATATTCATCCCAAAAAGTCTTGCGTAAATAGTGCGGGAGTGTCCTAACCTAAGTGGTAGGACCATATATATCCCTCATCAAAAGGTTGGGGAGTAGACAGTTGTTAATCAGAAACACCAATTGGTTGAACAGTTCTAGCAACTCAACGTAATGGTCTCTAAGGTTGTGGGTAGGCTTCATCTTGTAGTGCATGAAGTCATGAAGCACTTCAAACTTAGTCTTCATGTCATGAGTGGAAACAGTTCTGACATACATACCTGAAAAATGAGCAGCAAAAAAAAAATTGACCAACAATCAATTAAAAAACTTTTAACACATGAATTTTCTCAAAATAGGTATATCCACAAGTGTAATAAAGTTATATCTCTTTTGGCTCACACTTTCTCAGATAATCGTAATCACTCAACAATTTCCAAATACTTCTAAACATGAATTCCTACTAAATAAACGCATATGAAGGCTAAAACATACATTTATAGTACGAAAAACATCTCAAAACACATCAAAACACGTAGAACAGTCCAGAAAACAAAGTAGAACGTGAAGAACGCGCCGGAAAAAGGTTCGACGCGCCCCCACGCGCGGCCTATTGCCCGCGCATGAAAAACACGCGCCTGCCGGAGCTCCGACGGCCGGCGCCTGGGTGTCACGCACCACCGCCGATCGTCGGCCACCTGCCGGTGCGTGGGTGTCACGTGCCACCGCCGGACCGCCACGTCGCCGGCGCATGGCCGTCACGCACCACCACCGGACCGCCGCGTCGCCGACCGGTCAACAGTTGACTGATATAACTTTTCAAAAATTATTTTCGGGTCCCTCCAAAAAATCAAATTTTCAAAAACAGGCCCCTGATTTTTCTGAAACTTTTCAAAATAACCCCCAGATTCGAAAAAATTTCAAAAAATCATATCTCACAAATTACAAAGCCAAAAATTGTGAAAAAATTATCACAGTGATCCTGGTGACGAGGGCTATCGTTTTATATCAAAAAATTACATTTTGGTTGATTTTGAATAAACCCATAAAATGGGTAAATAAGCACGGGACTCCAAAATTGCTTGAATTAATAAAATCAGTCAACAAAGAAGGTTTCCTGGACTGGAAACAGAACACTGAAGCATCCAATTAATTGAAAAAAGGAAAACGCACGAAGGCAGGAAACAAAAGATCAGACATGAAAGTCAAGAAATAACATACACATGGATATATTCATATCAAAACATTAATGCCAATAATCTACGCTAACATGCCTCTGATCATATACGTGCAGTAAAATCCATATCATCAGAAAATTCCAAAAAAAAAAAAATGATGCTTCAGTGGACGGGATACAACCATATGGGCTCTGATACCAAATGTTGGGCCCAGATAAATTCTAACACGAATAATTATAATTCTGACCTCTGAGATGTTATGCAGAATGATTTGAACCAGATTGTTATCCTCGTCCTTCTACGTCCTCAGGGTCCCAGTCACAGTATGTGCAAACCAAATTTCCACTAATAATACAGTATAAAATATGTTTCATGTGTTTTCGATGATGGTGTGTGCGTATTTCTGATGCTTGTTCTCTTGGAATGAATTACGCACTCGTAGAATGATTCTAATGATCTTTTCATCTTATCCAGAGAGGGGGGGGGGAGAATTAACTGCTCCTGCAGTTATTTAACTCCCCCTATATTATATAATAATATAATATAATTATTTAATAAAACTTTAAATATGTGATTTAATATATAAATAATACTTACATAAAATATTATTTACAAATATGTTTGTATACTTTTCATATACAATTTTTAAAATTGTAAACGGACCTCACAATACCCCATAATATCCTCTAACATATTGCATTAAACCACGTGCAAAGAAGGTAGTCCTATTTTCATGGACGGAGGGAATATGCATTGTAAGCTGAAGTCATGATCAAACTCTGATTCCTTCAATCTGCAGGGTGTTATCAAGAATCTGCAGCCCGTGGTCAGCGCGACGGCGTCGTTAATGTACATTAGATCTACAACATTAGTTGAACGGCGCAATTTTACGCAACTAATATTAGCAGTAACGAGTGATTTTTTTTTTCGTAAAACTACATTTTAGTTGCACAGTGCACTTGTATACACAAATTTTTATTTAGATTTGACGACACCATGCTCGGCAACACCGGTAGCTTGATCGAGACTATCAGAAACTTCAGCTGCAAATAAATTACAAAGACTAGATAAAAGAAGATCTATGCAGAGAAATCGATCTTAGATGGCATTAAGATGTAGAATAGTACCAAGGTTTAGAATTGGAGATGTAAAAATAACATCAAGAATGTTATGTCCTTCTTTAGTGACAAGTGGAATGTTATGTTGTATTGTGCATAATATTTTTATAAATTCACGTGATTTTCTACACATCTAAAAGCAGATCGAGTTTCCACCTATTTATGTGGCAGATTGACATATCTTCCTTCTATCTTTTTTTTATTAAATTACAAGTTTGTTGTTTACTTGTGATTAGTATAAAATAGCCACATAAACAAAAGTTACGTGTTATTTGAAAATTTTAAATTTAAATTCTAAATTATGAATGTTAAAAACAAAGCAAAGTTTTGTATGAAAATAGTTCATAATAAGTTTATCATTTTAAAATATCAAACATTTAACATAGTGTATCAACAATCTCATCAAATATATTAAAAATTGAGGTCAATAATGTTATGTTATAATTGTTTTAAATTTTATTGATCTCGACTTTTGATACACCTGATGAAAATATTGATATACTTATCTGTTGGAATTGATCGCCTAACCAAAACCCGTGACCAGCACGAAAAAAGGTCACTTACCTTTAATGCAAAATTAATTATGAACCCTGTTGATATCCTCGTTTGTCCTTTCCCCTGAATCCAGTCTTTCCGTACTCCGAGTCCAATACAAAGAATAGTATGTGTACGTTAATTCACGAATCGGTAATATCCAGGATTGGAATGTGTTTTCTTATTTGGAGTTAGGAGTCTGTTTTGAGAGGAGTCATATTACTGTTCTTCATTTCTGGAATTAACTCAGAGAGAATCCATCTTCTCTGTTTCTTCCGTATGTCTCACAGTAATGTCTAGAGAGGAGGTTATTAATCTTAACCCTCAAAATAATTAACTCCATTCATCCTTATCCACTTCAATATGTGGATTATATATATTAAATATATAAATAAATAATATATGCAAATATTATTTACATCTCCCACTCACATATAAAGTCTAATGGTCTTTAACACATTTCCTTCATAAACCACATTCTTATTCAGACAATACCTCGTGTGACACACGAGTGCATTGCGTTTCTATGCTATACATCCGTTGGGAGTATATAGCACCTCAATCAGAACAACTTGGATACTAAGGCAACTCGTTATACCCCAGAACTCTTATCATTTAACACCTGTTGAAATATCTCTATTGAATCTCTCAAAATAGAGCACACTCAACCTTTTTCGTGAAATCTAATGTATTCATAATCAAACACATAGCTTGATTGACTAGTCAATGAATCACAATAGAGTATGTTAAATAAAGACATTCTTCCTTTCTCACTAAGTATCTACAGGCTCCCACTGTAGCTGCTTTCCAAGACATGTCCCGTATCGCTCTTATCTTCATAGCTATAGGTAATATGCTAAAGTAGCAACACTAAAGTGTAGTCTTAGAAATATAGGAGAAAGTCCTAAGGGCAATCAAAATTTTAGGACTCACACATAATGAGAAAACAGAGATCCTTCTTTCTCATTTCCTTTTAAGGGTCATAAGCACATATTATTCCTCAATGAACACATGTCACAACGTCTATAACTTCCAAGGTAGGAAGCGTATGGCTTATCTAAACTTGACATCGTGTAAATTTACAAGTCAAATTGTTTGCCAAAATCGTGTAAGATTTCCACTCATGTGTACGCGGTCGTTGTTGTCGTGGCAAGTTAACCAAGTTAAATATCGAACACAGGGAAACGATGCGATATCAAGCAAGTATTGAGTGTCTACAAAGGTGGATAGCTAGGAAAACAAAGAAAGGATCATGTTTTCTATCTACTTCACAAAGCTAAGTAAAAGCTAACTATCACCTTAAAGAAGTGAGCAAGTGTGAAGGCTACATGGAAGCAATCCTACTATGGTTCCTTTAGTGTCCTATCCATCCTAGCATGCAAAAGGTCTCTTGATGTCTTAGTCAAGCCAACTAGTGTCTAGATCTCTCTACAACACAAGGTAAGGGCTCTATTGGATGTCTAGATTTCTCTACAACTTCCAACACTCCAATTAAGAGGTCTAGGCTAATATGCAATTCTCATTGATCATACAAACCAAACATCAAACACTTGGTATGCATAAGGTTCTTATAGCTCAATTCTCATTTCATAGCTAACCATATAAGCCATACATTCCAATTAAACATCCCAAGCATTCATACAAGTCATTAATAAGAGAACTTCATGCATAGGATTAACAAGAGACTAAATTCACCATAGTTTTCATACAACCATGCAACAAGGATATTAGCCCATGGCTAATTGAAATTGAAAATCAACAATTAACAATCTAAACATCATTATAAAGAGCTAAACAAGAGAATTGAATGTAAACTTACCAATAGTAGATGAATTGAAAGACAAGCTACAAACCTCCAATTTGCTAAGTCTTGATCCAAAGCTCAAAAATATAAATAGAACCGTAGAAATGAAGCTAATAACGAGACTAATCTTATGGAACAAACGGATTAAAGATCCAATGGATGGATCAAAAGTAATTGTAGAGAGAAGTATAAAATCTAACTAAAAACCCACTAAGTAACCTCTAATCTCTCCCTAAAACTACCTAATGATCTAACTAATGAATAATGATGGAATAATGACTTAGATGCCTTGAGAATCTGATCCTTGAGGTATTTATAGTGCCCACAATGTTTAGTCCAAAATGCCCTTCATTAAACGCGCGAAAAGATGAAACAGCCCTCGAAAGTGTGCCAGACCGAGCCCTCGAACGAATGCATGCAGGTGGCCGCACGAATGCATTCGTGCGAGCCTTTCGTTCGGTCCATTGGTGAACAAACCAGGTATTCTTCACACGAACACGGCTTGGTCGTCGCACGAGTCTTGGCTTGATGGCGCACGAACCAAGCTTGGTCTCGTTCGATCGATCCTCGACTTCCTCATTTCCTTCATATCTTGAGTTCTAGAGCTCCGATTGACTCGATTCTTTTTCCGTTGCGACCCTCTCTTCGAACTCTTCGACATGGTGTATAATTTGCCTCCATTGGATCAACTCAAAATTCCTGAACTTTTACGAACTTGCTCGTCTTTTGCCGGTTTTGCTCGTTTTCACTACAAAACACAACTTTCTAGCCAAAAAGGATTAAATGCACAAAGTATAGCATTTTAGGGTCAAATATGAATATATGCACATCAAAACCATATAGAAATGGATGCAAAAAGATGCAATTATGACCCTAATCACAAATGCATTCAATACACTTAACCCAGATATCCAATCACATGCGTTTTAGGATACCTGTAAAATTTAGCTTCATAACAAGTTAGATAGATTCGTGGTTGAAATCTATCTCGATTATGTTTATCGATATAATCTCATCTCTGAACTCCCACTAGTTCAGAGGTAATTGCTCGTGTGAGAGAGCCAATCATAACTTGTCGACATACATATTTTATATGATTGAATCACATATAATTCATAAAACACTGACAATTACAATTTAAACTCTCAGTTAACACCTTCAACATCCCAATCGAATTGCATTCAATCCTATGCAAACTCAAAAAATCAAACATGTTCCATGAACATATCACTTAGTAATAAGTTTGGTCAAAATGATTTGCAACCATCAATCGACTAGAAATGTATCTTAGAATCACTTAGTTTATCAACTGAATCACTAACAAAGATAGGACTTTGCATTGATATATTTGGTTCTTCCTAAACATTTGGCATTCGTTGTGTAACTCATGATTGCTTAATCATCACAATGAATCGACACAACTCCCACTGGGGTGTTTGTATCCTCCAAAATTTTAGGAATTTACCCAACCAAATAATTTCTTAAACTGTAGAAAACATATGACATATAGCTAAGCATTCAATATGAACAACGCTGTGCAAGTGTAATGCTTGCTACACTGTGAGATTGCTCCACTGTTGAGCAATAAGACTTAACTGGAATTTTATTTTCATTTCAACTAAATCAACACTCCAATCTGTGTCTATATACTTAGTCAGTGTCATCTAGTTTCCTTGACAATAAAAGAAATAATCAACAGTCCATTTCTTTAGATATCTGAAAAATCCTCTTCATTATCCCAGGATTAAAAAGATATATGTCAGGTAGACCAATGGCATAACAGATGTCTAATTTAATGTATAGAACTTTGAACAATTCTTTCTAACTTTCTTGAGTCTCGGGACACATATCTTGACTCAAATACCTGTCTCTACAATACGAGTACCCAGTAGTTTGTAGGTGTCTATCTTGAAATGTTCTAAGAATTTCTTGAATTAAGTCTTTAAAAAGACACTTCAAAATTTCTTTGAACACTTCTCATGGATATTAAAATCAATTATCTACACTGCCTCACCCTCTTCATCTTGGAATACTCAATATTGTTTCCGACTTACATTACATCATCTACATCAGAAAAAGAATCACAAAATAATTCTTAGGACGTTTAACTTTAACACAGTGGTCTTCGTTTTTTCTAAAACAAAGTTGAATGAGATAAGCATCGAGCGAAATCTCAAAACACCACTGATCTTGAGGATTACTGAAGTCTACAAATTGACTTATCAATTTATGAACTTTATCCTCTCGTTCTTGAAGAATAAATCCTACAATACCATGTAGATTTCATCTTCTAATTCTCCCACTGAGAAGAACAATCTTAACGTCCTTTTGATGTAAATTCTAATCCTATACTAGCCACTATAGCTAGAAGTAGATGAATTGAGGCAAATCTCACAATAGGTGAAAAAAATTAACCCTTCAGTAGAGTACATCCTTTTGTAGCCACCAAGTGATCTTCAAACCTCTCCTATTGAGTCATTTGATAACTTATAATCTTGAGAATCTAGTTATTCCCCAAATTTATTGTCCCTTTAGAAACTCTACAAGTTTGTTAACTCGTCAAGACTTCATAGATTTTAATAAATTTCTATTGCTTTCTTCTATATTCTAGAGAAACAAAGAAGGCTCGTCCTTCTATGTCATAATGCTTCTTGAGCACTTATTTCCTTAAACTTTTCCGAGAGTGTGATTTTTATTACCAAATTGAAGAGTCACCAAATCCTCAACAAGCAACCGTCACTAGAAAATATCTATCAAAGATCCACATCATCAACTGATAAAACTTCTCCTACTTGGATCAGATAGATTTTGGTTTCCTTAATCTAGAAAAAAAATGTATAGCATTTCCAATGCCAACTCTATAAGGAAAACTTAATTCCAGAAAATATGGATTATGCAATTCCTTACAAGTCATGCTCCCACTAAAGCTCCTATGATCATGAATCCCTTAGAATTTTCACAGTAATTTATGAAAATATACTCTTAACAACTAGGATTCAACTTTCCACATTTTTCCGAAAGGTCATGTGAAGGTTGCATATCCTGATGTTCTAAGGGTACTCAAGAAACAGGTTTTACTACCCATCCTAAATCATGTGGAGTTGTAGCAATAGACTTAGAAGACACTTGAAAAAACACATAGGCTAATTTAAGTAACGTATCTTTCTAAAAGATATGTATCTTAGCTCGTGTTTATATGGATCTTAACATTTCTAACAATGTTCTATTCCTTCTTTCGGCAACACCAAATCACTGATGTCTATAAAGGAAAGTCAATTGTCAGACAACCCTTTTTCATTACACAATTCCCCGAATTGTTTAGATAGACTTTCATGTCTCCAATCAATTTCCTCAATTTGTCCAAATAGATGTCTGAAACACCAAGTACATCAGACTTATGAGAAATCAAATAGACAGAATCAAAACATGAATTATCAATTCTAAATGTAATGAAACAGGAAAAAATCCATCTTGTGTCCTTATCTAGAGGAACTCATATACCCAAAATAATAGCAACAGAAACACAGCTCTAATAGTTTTTCAAACAGTTTTGGGTCATTTAACCAGCAAGAAAAGTTCATATTAGGATTACTCGACTTTGATTCCAGATTCAATAATCTATAAATCACAAGTCTATTTATCCTATCTTTCTTAAAAATGACCTATACTAGTATGCAAAATATATCTATCATATAAGCATTACTAGAAGAACCATCTTTCAGTAGGTACGAACTGAATTCATAATAACTAAAAGATGTCCTTTCACCATCCAAAAACATAAAGCTGACAACTATAAGTCCATCATGATAACTCTTAACATTAATGCGATGACAACCATGTCCTTTAAAAATAACAATACAATGTATCTCAAATCAAGCAAGCATGAATGAAATAGAAAAAGATAAAGCGTGATTTAAAGAGCTATTTGATCATCTTGTAGAATAATAATATGACCCTGTCAGAGTCAATTCTGCAAGTCACAGGTCTTCGACTTTGACTCCAGAATTATATTCTACTCAAATCCATTGATTATGTACAATGGCTCCCTTGTCTCCAATGTCTCGGTCTGTTGTTTCTGAATCTTTAGTCCACAAAGGATAAGATTCAGTTAAAAAACAACAATTTAGAGACATCTACAAATAATAATAAAAAAATGAAATTAGATGGATCTGCCTTGTCCTATCAAGGCTCAGGGAACTCATGTGCAAAATGACCATGCTCACAACAGTTGTAGTATGTCATTTTGCTCATATCATTCTTATTCATTTTAACACGCTTCTTCTTTCTTTTCATATTGATTGCATTGCCTTAGGTATTGTTATCCTACCTCCCACTATTCGATCAATTATCCTTCTTCCCTTTCTTCCAGCTCTATATTCGTTTAAACCCCAAAACTTCGGTTGAACTAGAACTAACAAAGAAGAAGGTGTTGATGAAATAATCTAATCCAGGAGTTTAAGGAAGTAATCAGTGGAATAACGAATGACGTGTCCCAAAAAAACTAATCAAACATGATAATTATGGGCAAAATCAAAGAAGATCAATACGAGAGAAGAAGGATCATTGAACAAATAAGAAATGACCAAGCAGCAGTGCCAGAAAGGAAAGGGCGAGCAGCTCACCTGCTCGCCCAATCACCTGCCAATACCCCTACTCGCCTATTTTGCCAAAATAGACGAGCAGGTCTTGCAATTCTTGAAATGGGCGAGCTGCTCACCTACTCGCCTAATGAGCTGATCGCCAGGGATGAAGTGCTACTCGCCTGATTTGGGAATGATCACCAAGATCTCATTTTCATAATTTTTAGTCAATTTCCCGTTGTAATTATCTTGTTTAAAGCGGTTAGAGACACTTGTAAGCTCAGAAGAAGCATGGTAAAGTGTATGTCACCACCTGCTTGTAGAAATACCTATAAATAGGCCCCCATTTTCATTTAAATGCAAGTTTTCTTAGCCTCAGCGAAGCTCTGCCAAAATCTTCACATAATCAAGCACTTTGCAGTTCCATTAAACTGTTTTTGGTTGATTTTTAATGAAATCGCATCTAAAAGCCACATAAACGCTTCCGTTGTCGAGATTTCATTAACAATTTGGTGCTAAAAGGAGGGCCGCCCTGAACCTACTGTTGCTGGATTTTTTGGATACAGGATTGGAAACTGTAAAATTTGGATTCTGGATGAAGATTAACCACCTGCTCGCCTGAAGAAACACAAGTTGTTCGTTTGAATGTTTGAAGGAACACAACCTGCTCGCTTGAATGTTTGAAGAAACACAGCCTGTTCACTTGAAGGCTTGAAGAAAACCTACCTAGTCACCTGTTTTTCCACCTGGTCGCTTAATTCACCCGGTCGCCTGTTTCACCTGGTCGCCTATTTTCCCACCTGATCGTCTATTTTCCACCTGCTCAGCTCACCTACTCAACTCAGCTGTTCGCCAGAACTGCTGGTCGCTTATTTTCAGCTGCTCGCCCATTTGTTTATTCAACATCACAACAGCTTAACCTGCTTTGTGGAAAGCAGCTGACATTACGTGAAATGTCGAGAGAGGTATCACAACCAAGGATGACATCTCATGGGAGGAACAACGATCAGCCGAATCAGAGGACCCCGACACCTGAACACTCAACGGCAATTCAAGGTGTTGTAGGAAATCGACAACAAGCCGAACCAACTGGAGTTCCGGCAGCTCAAGTGGGACAGAATTACATGCAAGGATTATCTGAGCTGCTCCCATTCTTGCAAAAACCTAAAGATATTTCACGAGTGACAGCCCTCTGTAGAGTATTGAAAGAACAACAACAAGGTGCAGCCGGACCCTATGGTACACGACCTGATCAGAGGCCTGTTCTTCAACAGGTTGATCAACGTCTACCAGAGACCGAGGCTGATAGTGAACAGAGACGGAGGCACAAAAAACATGGGAAACAGAAGGTAACGGACCGTTTGGGGCCAAAGATGGCAGACCAGTTGGGCCTACAGGGTGGAAGAGCGCGGAGCGTGATGGATGAGTCAAGTCACGGAACTCCGCAGAGCAGATTACTGGAGCAACGAGATTACAGGTCGCATGGCCAACCCATATCAGCCCATCAACCTCCGAGTAGGATCCCAGAAGCAGACCAGAGGAGACCAAGTAGAGTACTAGAGGTTGACCAGAGAAGACAGTATTCGGTCCGAGACAAACTACGGTGGCCAGTGACGGAGAGGCTTGGACCTGAGGGTGCACTAAAGGCCAGTAGGGTTCCGGTGAGGTCACACCCGAGTGACTGGGTATCTGGCTCCCCTCACCCAGAGCGAGAGGAACGGCCACCCCGTTCAGGTGTGGAAACTTCAGACGAAATCCTACGATCGATGAAGAAGGCCATCAAAGACCTTCAGGCCAAAGTCTTGTCACGACCAGAACGCAGCTCAGCCATTCAGATTCCAGTTTCACCCCTATCAGCAGCAATACTCTCGGCACCCGTACAGCCGAAGATTCAATTCCCGACTTCCAACCTGTATGAAGGAACTTCATATCCGAAGGTGCACATATCCAAGTTTGCGGATTACATGATTTCCATGGGAGCGTCTGATGCGACCCAATGCAGAAACTTTCTTCTTACACTTAGGGATCATGCACACCGATGGTTTACCGCGATGCCCCCTGCATCGATTACTTCTTTCATGCAGTTAAGCCTAGAATTTCTACTACATTTTTCTGGAGCAGCATCCTGCTTCACCCAGAAGCATCGACTGGCAAATCTCACCCAGGAACCGGAGGAATCTGATCAGCAATTCCTCGAACGGTTCGACAAAATTTTGTTGGGAGGAGAGCCAGTCAGCAAAGATACCAAGGTGATCACCGCAATGGCGGTATTGAGAAAGGGTACAGATCTATGGAAAGAGATGCAACTTGCATGTCCGAAGACTTATGCAGAATTTCAAAATAAGGCCGGAGTTTATGTGGCCATGCAAGAAGCACTACGGAAATCCCTAGGTGAAGGCAAGGAAGCACCGAAAGTAGCAACCACAGACAAGAGAAGCGGGGGAAAATATCGAACCCCCGGGAATTTAAAATCATTCGAGGGAGCCGGATTGGCAGAGAGACTGAACCAAGTTTTGACCGTATCCATCGACCAGCTTTTCACAGCAGTCAAGAGAACTGGAGAACTGCAACCAGCTAGGAGGCTCAAAGTAAATCCGAAGAGGATGAACCAGAATAAATAATGCGCCTATCATCAGGCGACGGGGCATTTCACAAGTGAATGCCAAGATCTACTGAGACAGCTGTGGAGGTTTTACGAGGAAGGGAAATTGTCGGAATTTGTCAAGAGACCACCTGGAAAGAGACCATGTCTGCCCGATCGAAGGGCGAATGAAGAGAGCAGTGAGAACGAGAATGAAGAAGGTGCCGGTCCGAGACCCCAGGGAGAACAGCAAGCCCTACTTCCCCCGCCAGGCCCAGTGCGGGATGTTTTCGTTTTGGAACCAGAGGTTGGCCGAGCCGGTGGATGTACAGATGGAAGGCCACCTCCGTCGAAGAGGCAGAAGAAAGCTGAGTTGCGCGCTATCGACCAGATAAAGAAAACCGAAGCAGGACCCTTTACCAAGCCCACTGCAGAGCTGACTTTTTCACAAAAAGATTTGGAAGGGATCATGACCCCACACAATGATTCCTTGGTCATAAGCGCGAACATTATGAATGCACGAGTTCACAGATTGCTGGTCGACACTGGAGAATATACGAACATTTTGTTCAATATTACTCTGGACCAGATAGGGGACTACGAATCCTATATCGAGAATTGTAATCACAGAATCATAGGATTCGGGGATGCAGTTACTATTCCCCTAGGCACGATTCGTTTATCTGTTGAACTTGTATCGGTCGATGATCCCAATAGGAGGATGATGAGGCAAGTAGATTTTCTCGTTGTAGACCAGCCATCCTCCTATAACGGGTTCCTCGGCCGACCTTTCTTTCATGAATTTAAAGCTGCCTATTCGACTTACTACTACTGTATAAAATTCCCAACACCAAATGGAGCTGGCACAATAAAGGGTGATCAGAAGAAAGCCCGTGAATGTTTACTTCAGAACGCGCCATCGGTCACTTATGTACACATGATTGAAAGTCCTCCCCCAGACGCTGAACTGGAACCTGAGACATTGAGTGCTTCCCAAGAGGAAGCGGAACCAATGGAGGTTGATAACCCAGTTCACGTACCAGAGAGTGTACCTGATCCAATTGTACAAGTTCTAGGGGAATCAGAGCCTGAAAGGCATCTCGAGGGCGAACGCCCAGATGAATGCCTACTCAGCCAAGATTTCGGACCTAGGCTTGATTGTGAACTGATGGAGATTGAAGACGAATTGAACATGGATGGACCAATTCTGGATCCGAGGTGGAAAGAAAAGCGAAAACGCGCCACACCGATGGAGGAGTTAACATCTATCCAGGCTTATCCAGACAAAGAAGATCTGGAACTCTTCATCGGATCTGAACTACCTGAACCATTCAGATCAAGAATGATTACTTTTTTGAAGAATAATCTGGACGTTTTCACATGGTCTCATTCAGATATGACAGGCATTCCAACGGAGCATGCCTGTCATCGACTTAATATTGATCCAGCACGCCGACCAATTCGCCAAAAAAGACGAAAGTTTGGGCCTGAAAGTATGAAGCACTAACAATTGAGGTCAAGAAGTTGCTGGACAACAAGTTGATACACGAGGCCTTGTGCCCCCAGTGGGTTGCGAACTCAGTCCTTGTTCGTAAACCGAATGGCACATGGAGACTCTGTATCGACTTTACTGATCTGAATGACGCTTGCCCAAAGGACAACTTTCCACTCCCCCACATAGACCATCTAGTTGATAACACTGCAGGGCATGAACTCATGACCTTCATGGATGCCTTCGCAGGGTATCATCAGATTGCACTACATCCCGATGATCAGGAGCATACTGCGTTCTATACCAACAAGAACCTCTATTGTTGGGATAGGATGCCTTTTGGTTTGATCAACGCTGGAGCCACCTACTAGAGATTGGTGAACAAGATGTTTGACGAACATATCGGCCGCTCGATCGAAGTTTACATGGACGATATTATTGTGAAAAGTTTGCACAAGAAAGATCATCTTGACCACCTCTCTCAAACATTCCAGATCCTCCGCGCCTACAATATGAAGCTTAACCCAAAGAAAAGCAATTTTGGAATTCATTCGGATAAGTTCCTTGGACATCTTGTCAGTCAGCGCGGAATTGAGGTGAATCCAACCAAAGTCAAAGCCATAATCGATACGAAGCCTCCTGATTCGGTTCGAAAAGTTCAACGCCTTACAGGATGTTTAGCTGCATTGAACCATTTTATCTCGCGTTCTGGAGATAAATGTCGGCCATTCTTCGAGGCCATGAAGAAGAAGAAGGATAATTTTGTGTGGACAAGAGATTGCCAGTTAGCGTTCGAGCAGATCAAGGAATATCTGGGCAATACACAAATTTTATCCAAACCAATTCCTGGAGAAAAACTCTACCTCTACCTCGTTGCATTAGAGGTAGCAATAAGTTCGGTGCTGGTACGCGCCGAAGGCAAGTTTCATTCCCCGATCTACTATGTCAGTCAGGCTCTACACGAAGTCGAAGTCTGGTATTCTCCAACGGAGAAACTGGCATATGCATTGGTCATGAGCACAAGCAAGTTACGACTGTATTTCTACGATCATCAGGTAGAAGTACTTACGACGTTCCCACTACGGTAGATTCTGCATCACCCTGATACCTCGGGAAGATTGCTAAAATGGTAACTGGAAATTAGCCAATTTAGCATCACGTACGCAACGAGAACAACGATTAAGGGACAAGCTCTGGTCGACTTCATTGTAGAGATAACATATCCATCTAAACTGACAAGGGATCTCGAACATCCGTGGCACATGTATGTGGACGGTTCATCTACCAACTTGGCGTCAGGGGCAGGAGTGGTGTTAATAAGCCCCGACCGACAGGTGTTCACGTCGGTAATAAGATTTGCTTTCCTGGCGACCAATAATGAAGCTGAGTACGAGGCGTTGATTGCCGGACTCAGACTTGCATTGACAATTGGGGTTACGAGAGTATAGATTTTCGGCGATTCACAACTCATAGTTTCTCAAGTCCGAGGAGAATTCGAAGCCAAAGATGAACACATGATTCTATACCAGAAAATAGTGGCTCATCTGATATCAATATTTCAGCAAGCATACATTGAACAGATACCTCGACTTGAGAACACTCAGGTAGATGCCTTAGCCCGATTAGCATCCAGTCAGGGGGAAACGGAGATAACGGAAGTCGTCATCACCCGGCAAGAGAATCCTTCAACATTTGATTATCAGATAAATCAAACGTTGAATGGGGGCAGGAGATGGACGAGGAAGATGACGACTGGAGAACAGATCTGAGGAATTATCTGACCACGGGAAAATGGCCCGAAGATCCTTGGGTGGCAGTTCGGTTAGTCAAGCAAGCAACACGTTACGTGATGATCGACGGCTGTTTGTACAAAAGAGGATTTTTATCACCCCTACTCAAATGTGTTTCACGAAAGCAGGGATGGGAAATTCTCGACAAATCCACGAGGGAATATGCGGAAGTCATGTTGTAGGATGAGCATTGGCGCATAAAACCATGAGGCAAGGGTATTACTGGCCTACCCTGAAGGAAGATGTCATTTCATTTGCGAAAAAGTGTCGCAAATGCCAAGTGTTCGCCCCCAACATTCATGTTCCTCCATAAGAGATGAAAGTTGTCTATGGTCCTTGGCCGTTCGCCAAGTGGGGTATCGACATCATCGGACCATTCCCACCTGGGAAGGGAAGTGTGAGGTTCGCAGTAGTTGCCGTGGATTACTTCACCAAATGGGCCGAAGCCGATTCGCTGGTGACAGTCACTCAGTAGAAAATGATGAATTTTATCTGGAAAATTTTGATTTGCAGATTCGGTTTACCTCGATCAATTGTAACTGATAATGGGCCACAATTTGACGGAAAGAAAGTCCGAGAGTTCTGTAATACTTGGGGAATCAAGAAGTATTACTCGACCCCGTATCACCCACAGTCCAACTGCCAGGTCGAAGCTATCAACAAAATTATCAAGCGGACGTTGAAACTTCGCCTGACAGAGAAAAAAGGAAGCTGGTCAGAAGAACTCCCGGAAGTGTTGTGGTCATTCCGCACGTCATTCAAAACAAGCACAGGCGAGACTCCATTCGCAATAGCGCATGGCGTCGAAGCAATGGTACCAGTGGAATTGCAAAGTCCAACGTGGCGGGTTTGTATGTACGATAAGAAAGAGAATGATGAAGTTGTTGCGATCGAAAAAGATTCCTTGAAGAAAAGCGGATGGCGGTAGAAGTACGTAACGCAGCATACAAACAATATGCTACACGGTACTACAATTCACGAGTCAAGGTCAGAAGTTTCCAAGAAGGAGATCTAGTCTTGCGGAAAATCCTCTCCACTCCACCCGGGACTTTTGGACCAGGCTGGGAAGGGTCGTTTCGTGTTTCGCGAAGTTGGTCAAATGGGACTTGCGAGTTGGAAGACCTGGACGTGGTACCATCTTCATACACGTGGAATGCTGCTCACTTGAAGAAATTTTATCAATAGAGGATGTAAATGTACATTTTGTTTCAGAACATATTATGAATGCTATAGACGGTCTTTTTTTAGAAGGTCGCAGTCTAATTGAAATCGCCTAACTAACGAGTGGCTACAGAGGGCCGAAATGCACTCCAGTTAGAGCTCCAGCTCTGCTGGTCGAGCACGCTCTTCGTGCAGAGACAAAATGGCATTGTACGATGCCTGTACGTCCAGCACCAGTAAGAGCACAAGCATGCCAAAGCTCTTCTTTGGTTGAAAGGTTACGGCATTAAAATGCCTAATTACTCCCGAATAAGAACCGAGTGTGAAGCCCCGAAAGACCACACACAGAGGGACTTGAGTGTGCATCCGAGGCCCCTCCGAAGGATGTTACGTACGATCCAGAGGATAGCAGAGTGGATGTACCCGGTAATACTGGGATAGCGCTTCATGTCCACCAAGGACGAAGTGAACGCTTCCTGATGGCCCAATTCCACGCGAGTGTCTTATTCGTTTCGTGCCCAGAAAGAGGCGAAACGGAGCGAATTAAAGACCCAACAGACGCGAAAGGCGATATATAACGATTAGACATAAATAGCATTTCAGAGTTCATTAAAAACAAAATGAGTACATCAGAAAAACATCCTTCATTGAAGAAAAAGAAAGTACAGCGGAAAATGAAAAGTTCGAGCAACATTCTGAAATGAAAAGACAGAAAATGAAAGTGCAACACAAAGCAATAAAGCAAAAGGCAAAACTAATGTCTAAAACAGGGAAGACATCAGGCAAACGTAACAAAAATCCTAATCAGTGGTGTTAGCAGCGGTGCCTGCGGCATCAAATGGCGGGACCTCGGGAGTCGTTGTATCATCGCCAAGAGGAGTCTGGATGTAAGATAGGGCAATCTCGTTCTCTCTCTCCTGACGACCTTCTTCAGGAGAAGCTTCAGCAACATCAATGGTTCCTTGGGCGATGAAAGAAGTCTCGGCGACCGCAGCAGTTGAGGGAGCGTCAGGAACTGATTGTGATCGCACTCGAGGATGGACGATAGTATATCCCTCCCCAAGAAATCCCAAGTCAAGTCCCGACTCCACTAAATCAGCCAAGGGGAGATCCTGCGACTTGGCCGGCGGGTTGGCACGTAGGAAGTCTGATAATTTCTTCATCATCATCTCAGATATCTCCGACCCTTCTTTCTCAACGGCACGGATCGCTCGAATGCTTTCAGAGTATGCACAGATATATCTGAAGTTAGCGGCATCACCCAACTGCTCCACCAGTTCCTCTTCAGGATACATACACTCCACCGTGTTTTGAAGTGCAGCTTTCTCTTTCTCCAGTTCCAGGACCCGGTCTAAGGAGTCATTGTACTTCTGATGCATGTCAGCGTTTTCAGCTTTGATTCGGGCAATGCCCTCAGTAGCCTGCACCACTTGCTCATTGAGGTTTCGGTTGTCATATTGGAGTTTCTTGATGGCCTCAAGAGCATTGTTCTCCTACTCCATAGTGCTTTTGATCTTGAGAGTTGCTCGGGCCAACTCATCATCCTTTGCCTTCAAAGCCTTCTCTCTCTCTTCACACTCCTCTTGAGCTTTGCGACTTGCTCTTATAAGTTCGAGTGTCTGATCCAAGGCCCGTTGGATTGTGATAGCAACAGAGCTAGCAAACATTCGCTTATGAGCAAATTATCACTCAAATCTTGTTTGTGGAACGTGTGGTCGTTTGTTTGCTCCAAGACTAAGTAATGAATTCGGTGGCCCTCTGAACTTCCCTGTCAGGAATATCACCCATATACCTCGGCACCCTAGAGCAAGCGGCCTGATGGAGGGCATCACAGCGGAAAGGATGATCGCCTGGATGGTAACTGAAAAGAATAGTAATTGCGTAAGCGAGATGATAATTCAAGTTCAAAATGATGAGGGAAATTGAGGACTCATGACTCCCGAATCTCTCGTTCCCATCCAAGATAGGAGTCGTCTCAGCGAAAGCCTGGTTCGCGAGGAGAAGGTGGAGACGGGTCACGAAGATCCCCGGATCGAGGGTCGGCGAGTGGGTGACTGAATCCGGAAGTAGCAGCAGTCTTGCTTTTCTTCTTCTGCCGATCGGCATCCTCTTCATTACCAGCAGAAGAACTGCCACCTTTCGAGCTGTTTGGAGGACTTCTTAGGTGGGCTCTTCCGAGCTGGTGGATCAGCAGCAGGAGCAACAGGAGGTGGCATCGCCGTTCGTTGCACTGGAGGCTTGGTTCCGCTTCTCCTCTGCAACTTAAGCAATGCTGCTAGAGGATCCATCGTGCGCCTGTTTAAACCGGATTCGAGATCTTGAACTCGTCGGCAGAAAGCGTGGAACTCCGGAGGAATTGCAACTGTAACTTCTTGATCTGTCACAAGAGCTCATTATTAAAAAATGAACAGATCAAAGAAGTAATAGCAAGTAGACGATATCAACCTTCGGGAAGCGGAGCTTGAGCTACGAGGTGATGCGGACTAGTGATTAAACCAGCTGCACGTCTGCAATGTTCGCTCGACAAATGTTTCACCGTCCAGAATTGCTCGCGGTGGTAAGCAGCGTTAGAGAGAGCGTAGAGGAACAAATTGGGAATGCCCTTCTGTCCCCACTTCGGAAGCCTCAGACCTGCAAAGAAACGAAGTTTACATTAGTGAATTTCGGAACGAAAGACCTCACGAACAGCTTCGGTATCACTCCCGAATTAGTTTTCAATTGGAAGCAATCGACAAATGGAAGGAAAGAAAATAAACAGAAGAGTAAAAATCAATAACACACCTTTCTTCGTACAACGGCAACGAATGCTTGAAGATGGAAATCACCGGAATTCGTTTGAAGCTTGAGAGAAACGAAAAGATTGGAAAAGGGTTCGGGTTTAGGTATTTATAAGGAAAGGGGAAACCCTTATTTGCAAATATCCCAGGACCGAAGTGCAAATATTTAAAAATATGAAAAGGGGCGCGCGAATAAAGGGGATGATGTTTCGTATTCCGCGCCCGAGGAACTCGCGTAACAGGCGAGCAGCTCACCTGCTCACCGGCTCAGCTGATCGCCTACTCAGATTCAAAACAGGCGCGCAGCTCACCTGCTTTCCTAGTGAGCTGCTCGCCACCTGCTCGCCAACATCAATCCAAGCTGCTAACCACCAATTTCAGCAACCCAAGTGTACACTAACCCTATTTTTAGTGTTTTACATCATTTGGACATGGATATTTGAGGGTACACCCTGGTATCTCTTTTTTCCTACAACCGGTTTATCCACAAGGGTGGTTTACGGCTAGGTATTTAATGAGGCCACGGGGGTCTTTCATTATACCCATACTCCAAATATTTGCAGGTTACAAAGAATCCTCAATTACTTCCACGCCACGAGAAAATTTCGTTGATAACCCAAATAGCTCGATAATTGTTCTCCTCATGAAGATTCAAACAAACATCAAGCTAGGGGGCAACTGTTGATGAGATAATCTAATCCATGAGTTTAAGGAAGTAATTAGCGGAATAATGAATGATGTGTCCCAAAACAACTAATCAAACATGATGATTATGGACAAAATCAAAGAAGATCAATACGAGAGAAGAAGGATCATTGAACAAACAAGAAATGGCCGAGCAGCAGTGGCAGAAAGGAAAGGGCGAGCAGCTCACCTGCTCGCCCAATCACCTGCCAATACCCCTGCTCGCCTATTTTGCCCAAAATAGGCGAGCAGGTCTTGCAATTCTTCAAATGGGCTAGCAGCTCACCTACTCGCCCAATGAGCTGATCGCCAGGGATGAAGTGCTACTCGCCTGATTTGGGAATGATCACCAAGATCTCATTTTCATCATTTTTAGTCAATTTTCCGTTGTAATTATCTTGTTTAAAGCGGTTAGGGACACTTATAAGCTTCAGAAGAAGCATGGCAAAGTGTATGCCACCACCTGCTTGTAGAAATGCCTATAAATAGGCCCCCATTTTCGTTTAAATGCAAGTTTTCTTAGCCTCAGCGAAGCTCTGCCGAAATCTTCACATAATCAAGCACTTTGCAGTTCCATTAAACTGTTTTTGGTTGATTGTTAGTGAAATCGCATCTAAAAGCCACATAAACGCTTCCATTGCCGAGATTTCATTAACAGAAGGTACCAGATGGATGTTTAGCTTCTGTAAGCCTTTCAATCACTAGATTTAGCTGATCAGCTTCTTAACTGAAAGTTCTAATACTCTCATTTCAAGTCAAAACAATCTCGAGGTGATTCCAATGATCTTGTAGTGAGCACACTAGAGCTTGAATTCAGTGTTCATTAGAAAAATTGTGACTAGCTTGTATAAGTTCAGTGATTATATTAGACATATCCCTCAAATGTTGTCTAACATTGTGATCACTAAACTAAGCAAAGATCTTGTGTCGTGGAAGTATTTCATTTCCCACACAAGATAAGCCACCTGGTCCCTATTTCTCCGATTCTCAATCCCAAAGCTCGGGTCAGACATTTCTAGGTCGATTGCACCTAATAGTCCTATCTTGTCCAAAATATACTAAAATTTCTATCAATGCCATTGTCTTAAACAATAAAGTAATTCACTGTGTTAATGTTTTATTACGTTTTATGCTGAGCCAAACTAAGACATCTAAAAATCGACACACGATTCGATTTCAAAAAATAACTTAGAGTTACTAATCTTCGATCTCATCATGCATCTCAAAACCGATTCTAGTTTCAAAACATAAAACTGACGTTCAAGTATTTAAAATAAAATAAATAGCATTGAACAACCACTGTAATCACAACTGTATAGAAAAACAAGTTATAAGTTGTTATCACTGAAAAAACCAAAGAACTCCAATGAGTATCAATTTAGTTTATACAAAAAATAAATCAAGAAGATCCGTGCAGAGCACGATCTAACTTGTCATTCGACTTCCAAAAAATTAGAAGAATTGAACTCTCTAGTTCCGGTATTATAGATAGCCTTTGCTAGAGGATCCAAGAATGAATTCTTCATCTGATCTTTTCTGTGACTCTTTAATCTCAGAAAATCAGAACGACTAATCTTTCCCATCCTCAAGCATGTCGATCTAAGAGTCTGAGTTCTATCTTTCTTTCTCGAAGCAAACGGCAACGACATCATTATGTCTAGTCCATCGGACTCTTCTCCAGAAGACTTCGAGACCTCCCAAAAGTCTTCCTCCAAGTAGGGTGGTAGAGTTCTAGCTCAGGTTTTAATGCTTTTAATTTGTTCGAGAACATCGAATGGAAGTTTCTTGTTGCGTATGAAAACCAACAAATGGTTAAATTGTTCCAACACTTCAATGAAGTGTTCTCTCAAGTTGTGAGTATGCTTCATCTTGTGATTCATAAAATCATGTAGGACCTCATCATTGGTCCTGATGTCGCTCTCAGAAACTGTACCGCTCTGGGACATTCCTGAAAAATGAGCAGCCCAAAAAATAACAAACACACTAAAGTGTTAGTTAAACCTTAACACATGAATTTCCTCTATTTCAATGCTTATGGAAAACAATTTTCAATTAACATTAGGTATATTCACAAGTGAAAAATAAGTTTAACTTCATTGGCTCCCACTTTCCTGGATTAACCGGAGCATATCAAACAATTTCACACACCAATTAAACATGATTTAAGAATTGAAGACATACATTAGGAGCATATAACACATATTATCAACTAAAAGGTCTTCACATAAGTCCTTAAAGCAAATAAAACATTTAAATGAAGCCACACTTCAAAAACTACATAGGAACACATGAAAATGCATCCGAACGGACACAAAACGAACTGAAAACAGGCGAAAATAAGACAAAACAGGACAGCACGCACCGGAACACGCTCGGAAACAGCCGCACGCGCCGCCACGCGCCCATATGCACCCGCACGCGCTCGCACACGCCGAGCAGTAGTCGACGATTCGCCGGCGCGTGAACCACATGCGCGGCCATCAGCCGCCGGCTCGTGGACTTCACGCGCCACCTTCGGACTTTCCGGTCACCGGCGCGTGGGCTTGACGCGCCACCGCCGGCGCCGCCATCGCTGTCGTCGCCGTCCGGGTCGGGTCTGACCCGCCTCTAAGTGGGTCGGATCCGAGTTTGTAAATTGCATAATTCTCCAAAAACAGGCCCAAAACTTTCTGAAAAAATTCAAAACGACCCCGATCGAAAAAAAAGTTTGAAAATTCGTATCTCACTCATAACTCAACGAAAATTTACAAACGATACATGGATGGAATCCTCATAAAACGTAGATTAATTCCATACCAAGAACAAACTCGGTTTCATTCGATTTCATGGTGTAATTTCAGATCTAAAAACGAGTCACTAAATTTTTTTTAAAATCATAACTCTCTCTTTTCTTATCCAAAAATTACACAAAAAATATGTATGGAAACCTCATCATACGTACTATCACCCAGTATTCAGAAATTTAACGGAAAAATTCTGAAAAGGATCAATTTTTGCCTTTTTAAAATCGGGTCAGATTTTGAAAATTTTCTAAACTTTGAAAAATCATAACAATTCAACCACAAGGCCAAAAAATGCAATTAAATTATCCCTGGAATACTCATCTCATGTTCTATCCATTGGTTCCAAAATCATTCAATTTCAAGCAACGAACAAAAATGACCAAACAGAGGATAAACGTACGGGAAAAAAAATTAATTCAATTTCATGCATACATAGCCTCAAGTTATGATCAGCAACAACTGCACTCATAATCATTGCATTTAATACATATAGCATGCCTATAATCAACAAAGATTTCACAAAAATATCTTTACAGCAGTAAACACATAATTCAAAAAAAAAATACCGTTGAAAAACATTAAGCATGCCTTTAATTAAAACGGGATACCAACAATATGGCTCTGATACCATATGTTGGAATTGATCGCCTAACCAAAGCCCGTGACCAGCACGAAAAAAGGTCACTTACCTTTAATGCGAAATTAATTATGAACCCTGTTGATATCCTCGTTTGTCCTTTCCCCTGAATTCAGTCTTTCCGTACTCCAAGTCCAATACACAGAATAGTATGTGTACGTTAATTCACGAATCGATAATGTCCAGGATTGGAATGTGTTTTCTTATTTGGAGTTAGGAGTCTATTTTGAGAGGAGTCATATTATTGTTCTTCATTTCTAGAATTAACTCAGAGAGAATCCATCTTCTTTGTTTCTTCCGTATGTCTCACAGTAATGTCTAGGGAGGAGGTTATTAATCTTAACCCTCAAAATAATTAACTCCCTTTATCCTTATCCACTTCAATATTTGGATTATATATATTAAATATATATAAATAAATAATATATGCAAATATTATTTACATTATCAAATATTTGATACATGATATGTTTAATTTGAACTTTCACACATACCTACGTAGTTTTCTACTTGAAAATATTACAATTCTGTCATTCATCCACCGCTAGACAAACATATCATCGATCCATGATTAATCTATGAATTTTTTAAAAATAAAGTGAATATTTAAGGTTGTTTTTTCATAAAGGGCTAGGCTGGTGAGCCCATAAGAAAAATATGGCCGTTAATGGAGGCCCATTAACTACGCGCAGCAATAACTAATAACGGTATGACCACAGTTGAGTAGCAAAAAGGATATGGCGATAATGGCTTTATCATCTTCTTCATCACTTCTTCCGTTCTCTAATTTCTTTCTCGATCCTCATACGAGCATAAAAAGTAGGAGTTGCAGAGGACTTTCAATGGCAGTTCGTTCGAGCCTCTCTGACGACTCTACCCTTCTCCAAGCCGCCAAATACACTGTAAAATTCTCTCTGCTAGCGGTAACCGATTTTTCACAGTAAAGAATCAATAATTCAGAATAATGTGTTTTGATTTTGACTAATTAGTTTAAGGAGCGGTTAAACCCTATTTCATTTTTGCCCAATGTAATTTCGAATTGAAAAAAATCATGGTTTAATAGCGTTGGATTTGATTTTTCCTTTTCCATACAATTTATTAGTGTTCTAGTGTACAAGGACTGAGGGAATTTGTTGTTTATTTTGTTGAAAAGGTTGATTCGTTTGTGAAGAATGGAATGGTGATAGGGCTGGGATCTGGTCGTGCTTCTGGTTTTGCCATACAATATTTGGGGCGGCAACTTCGCTCTGGAGCCATTAAAGATATTACTGGAATACCCACGTAAGTAGAATTGGTCGTCTTAAAGGTAAAATGATCTTGATGAGTTTGTTGCAATCACTTTTACTTGTTTGTTGTTAACTGATTTCGGCCCTCTGGATTCTTTTCATATTCAGTAATCGAGAGAGAGAGAGTGATGGAGAGAGAAACTGTGATGCTCTTTATGATTCCAATAGGAGTAAAAATAAAAACTTTGGTGCAGATCTGTTGACAGTGCAAGTGAAGCAGCAAAGGCAGGTGTCCCTTTGGATCAATACGGAGACAGCTCCACAGTAAGCAAGTTTGTGGGATTTCGACATATTTGTTTGGTTTTAGGATTCATTAATATGCATAATTAGATTCCTATCTCCTCATCTCTAGATTGATTTAGCATTCAATGATGCTGATGTTGTTGAAGAAGAATCTCTTGCAGCAGTTATTGGGCGTCAGAAGATGCAGGGTGGTGAGTCAATAATTCAAGAGAAGGTCAGTCGAAAAATCCACCTCTATTCTCAGTATCCAAAATACGACCCTAAAACAAATCATCGTCACTAAGTTCTGTCGTCTTTCAGGAATTTTATCAATTATGAAGAATATTCTGATAATCTCTCTTGAGTTTGTGTACATTTTGGTCATGATCTTTGATCTTAATCATTTTCCGAAATTTATGAATGCTTTGATATGCCATGTTGGTCATATATAAACATGGCTTCCTTTTCACATGAGGATTTCTTGTTCAGATACACTGGTTAACTCTGCTTTACAGACCATACTAAGAACGGCTGGAAAACTTGTTCTCATTGTTACAGCAAAGCAATATCGAGGTGCTGTAGATGGATCAATTCCAGTTCTAATTAACTCTGTAAGCTCAAATGCAAGTAACTAGATGTAATTTTGATGAAATATCTCTATGTAACTTGCACTCAATATTATATCTCAGGTCAACTGGCTGGAGACTGCCGAAGAACTAGACGACCTGTTTCTTGGGGATGCAGAGGTGCTATCAAATCTGAGATTAAAGTGGAAATTAAGAATAACTCATTGAGTTAACTGTGGTTTCTTCTTTTTATGATATCAAGGTTTGGAGAAGGGCATCTATAGGGGGGTATGCAGCAGGTCCAATGGGAGGCGACTTTCCACTTGTCACTAAAGAAGGACATAACGTTCTTGATGTCATTTTTACATCTCCAATTCAAAACCTTGGTACTATTCTAAATCTTAATTCTGTTTAAGATCGACCTCCCTGCATCTTCTTTTACCTCATCTTTATAATTTATTTGCAGCTGAAGTTGCTGATAGTCTTGATCAAGTTACCGGTGTTGTTGAGCATGGTGTCGTCTCTGGAATCCCGTCAGTTCCTTCTACCTCCCTCCCTCCCTCTTCCTTTCCATTATGTTGGGTCTCACGAATTGTGTCTCTTGTAGATTGGCTAGTTCATGTCTTAATACTCTCATATGAACTATCTGATCCTGATAATACCATGCTTATGTTACTCCATAAGTTTCTATAATCTGATACTTTGGTTCGTTTCACTTTTGAAATAAAATATAATTACTAGAATAAGTAACATTCCAAGTATTGTTATTCTGGCCTGCAGATATAAACAAAAAAACTTGTGTATACAAGTGCACTGTGCAAGTGTGCATCTCAAATGTATTAAACTATTACAATAAAAAAATATCACTCGTTACTGATAATATTAGTTGTGTAAAACTGCACCATTGAACTAATGTATAAGAGTTGGTACTTGTGGATCTAATGTACATAAACGAATGGCAGGTGCACGGCAGTTATAGCCGCAGACGACGGGCTGCAGATTCTTGATAACACCCTGCAGATTGAAGGAAGTAGAGTTTGATCATGACTTCCGCTTACAATGCAGTGTATGATGCCAAATACTGCTTCAATTTTCATATATTGTTTGTTGTGTTGGATTTGTTATAGTTTCTTTAACCCTCAATTGTTAATTTATTACTCTCAAATTACTATCTTATATATGAATTCATGGTGATTTGATTTTTTCTTACCAAGGTATTTATAATCACATTATGTTGAATTGTGCACTAATGTATTAAAAATAAAACTACTCTGTATAGAAGCATATGTAAACATGAATTAATAGTTCAATCCTTGTTTAATCTCAATAAATATGCACAGACAACACTCTATCACACTGACACCTATGTAAATATCTCTCTTTTAAATCATCATTTTAAAGATATAATAATTTCGAGTAGTTAGTGATTTGTCTTTGTACATGCTTTGCATAGCCAATAATAATTTTGACTTAAACACAAAACCACATTCTTGACTATATATTAATTTTTCAATGATAAGAAAAAATTTCACCTAATACAAACATAAAACTAATCAAAACTCCATCAAACACTTTATTTACATTCAAACCTCATTCTTAGTTTAATAAATTTTTCATCTTCCTCACTTATTTATACCCACAGATACTCACTATTTATGCAGGAAAAAAATAAAATGACATCAATCGAGCTTTAAGAGAACACACTAAACTTCATACGAAATAGTATCATTTTTCAAACCCAAGTATTTGTAGAGCATTGGAAATGATACCTTGTTTCGTAACTTTTTTTTTTCTTCCTAGATGCACCACAATCGTTAATATTTCATTAAGAATTAGTCTGGTGTGAAACCGTTTCATGACATGAGACAAATAAAATAAGGTGTAAATTGGGAATTATTTATTATCACTTTGACAGGGATGAGTGTTAATTTGTATAATCTCATATCATGAGACAGTCTAACACAAATTTAACTTTTATCAAATAAATAATTTAATAAAAAAATAACTAATTCAAACATATCATGTTCATCTTGCTCCAAACATATTTTGCATAAGAACTCAAAAGCATGAATGCATATATATCATCTTTTAACTTTCAGTATGGACTCAATGTAGATTTGATCATCAAATAATTGTAATTATTTTTCTTTCATATTTAGACCATTATTTTTTTAGAACTGATTGAACCGGTTGAACCGACCAAAGAACAGGTTCGGTTACCCTTTAAAAACCATTTTTACGGTTCAACCGGTCAAAATCGAAAAAAATCGGCCTACTTTTATATTTAAAATTTTTAATTTACTTTTATAATATTTTTTATTAAATTAAATTTTGAGACACGGTCCCAACCCTAAAATTAATTTATTCTATAATTTATATATTTTTAATTTTCATAATAATATTTTAAGTTAAGAATTTACTATGCATGAATTATGGAATATGTTATTATCTACAATCTGATATTATAACCTGAATTATTTTGAGTAATTTGATTTTGATTGTCTATATCTATTGTGCTTTTTCAATATGTAATTTATAATTTAATAAAATTTTATATGAGAATATGAACTCATGCTTTTTTTTAATGTAATGATATTAAAATAATAGACTAAAATAATTTTAACGGTTAGATCGCCTATCCAATCGGTTGGACCGGTTGAACCAGTAACCGGTATTTTGTCCGATTCGATTATTGATCCGGTTATGAAAACACTAATTTTGACCACCACTTTCTCGATGAATTAAATTTGTATTGGGTGTCCTAAGAGTTGGATGATTTAGTTAGATTCTTCCTACGTCGTACAAAATGTCATTAACAAAGCATGAGGTGCATGTAGAGAAATCAATACGGCGGTCCAAATCCGGACAACACTCAGCAGACGAAATTGGGCCCATCAACTAGGGTTTATAACAATTTGTCATTTAAGTGCACTTTTAAGAGGATGCATTTATTTTTATTTATAATATAGAAAAATTACTTTTTAAACATGTGTTTTCAATAGAGAAATAAGGATATTATATTAAAAAAGAAAAAAAAGAAGAAGAACCCACAACCCGGGTAAAAGGGAGTGCGTTGATTAAGTGAGCCTCATTAAAAACTTTGCCGTAAACCACTCTTGTGGACAAAGCGAACGGAGGAGAAAAATAGTGCAACCAAATAATCAATATCCTAAACAACAAGCCCAAAATATGAGAGTTAAGAAAGAAACTAATCTGCAAATACGAGTAAAACTAAACACGAAAATACTCAACATTCATGTCTTCATATAAAATCTTATTTAAACATTTCGGTGGTATTTCCTGCCAAAAGCTCTCCAAGTGTGTTTGTGCCAAGACGTGAGCTGCCTGATTTTCCTCCTTAAGAATATGTGAATAAATGATCTCCAAGTCCCGTACCTGCAAAAGTATATATTTTGATTAATTCATGTCAAAATATATATTGGATACAAAAATAGGCAAGGTTAGTTCATAGACGCACATATGAAAATAAAAAGAACTTCTTATGTATTAACGTATGAGATGAATTTAAATTAAATATATTTTTACTTACTATTTCATTTATCCGCTAATTTTTTGTTATTGTTTTGGCCATCTCCCATAAAATGATTCCACGAGAGTGTCTCTTATTTAAAATGTTTTTTAAATTGAACATTACAAACGATAAATCACACCTGCAAGAAGAGGAATTAAAAAACATACACAGGGCAGGGAGAGAGTGATAGCATCCATCATCACTAAATAGTGATAACTTTCATTTATTTATATTTATATATGTATATACTTTTATATAAAAAGTGGTTCGCCACAAAAAAAGGAGTAAGAGTTTTTTAGTTCCATAACTTATGTCTTTATCTTAAAAATTTTGAGTCTTAGATTTTGATTGCATAACTCTTTGGGTTGTCCAATTTTGATCTTATTTTTGTTGAAAAATAAAAAGTACGTCCTTTTTTATCATTTATGGTGTACATGGTGATTAAATTTGAAACTTTTCTGTATTTTTATTACTATTTTATTAATTTTTACTAATATTTTAAAAAATGAAAAATTACAAAATGAAAAAAAAAATTATTTGGCACCATAACACATCATCCAACGTCTCTCATTAATTATGGCTTTCGGTCACAAACAGGGTGCAAGTTTTTCTTCATTCATTATATATATATATATATATATGGGGAGGCATGAAAACTATGAATCATTACAACCCACACACTTACCAAAATGTGTTATGATGATGATAATAAATTCATTGCTCCACATGATTTTGTATTCATCTACCTCTTATAATTTGACCATGTATACTCCATGTGTATATAATCCGTATTCATGATTGAATAATTATATCTTGTCCAAAAATATAAAAAAAAAATTATAATATTCGAGTAACACACTTACAATTGAATGCACCAGTTATACCCTTTTGATACATAATCCATTTTTTTCAGAGAAAATAATTAATAATATTAATGCAATAGTTGCACAATCAGTATTATTCATTAAAAATAATTACTAATATTATTTAGAAAAAATAATTAATATTGATGAACTACAATTTTAATAAAGTACTAATAGCAGTTAAATATGTATTTGAATTACACTATATAGATATTTATAAAGAGTTATTTCAAGTTTCTTGATATCAAGAATTCACGATTTTTTGGTTGATTAATTGACTTTTGATAAATTGAGAATTCTGTACTTCTATTTTTCTACATAAACAATCATGCATGTTCATTAACTAGTAAAAAGAAATATTATAATTTTCTGGGATATTTCTTATGTTACTATTCTAATCCCTATATTAGAACTAACTTTCGTAAATGCTTAAATATTGATAGGACTAATAGAGTGATTCTAATAAATGTTGTCTATGCCTTAAATAATTCTTGATTTATTAGAACCGTAAATCATATTTGAATATTATTCCAATTTATATATATTTAATTATATATAAATATTCCACATAATGAAGTGGATAAATAAGAAGGAAGTTATTTAATTATTGAGAAGTTAATATAATTAACTTCTCATATACTTACTGTGGGGAATAAAAAACAGAGAACAAGAATTCTCTGAAAGATTCCAAAAATCAAGTACAGTAATTCACTAAAATAATCAAACACATTTTGATCGTGATATTACCAATTCGTGGATAATTATACACATACTATTCTGTGTATTGGACTCGGAGTACGGAACGATTTGATTCTGGGGAAATGACAAAACGAGGATACCAACGGGTTCGTGATTATTTCCACTGCATTTATTAACAGGTCAGTGACCCTGTTCGTGTTAGGCATCAATTTCAGCATATGGTATCAGAGCCATTATGTTGGTATCCCGTTTTTAATATTTTCGGCATGCTTCTGATGTTGATCATTTTTGTGAAATATTTGATGTTTAGGCATGTTGTATATGTTAATTACCATGATTATGATTGTAGTTCATGTTGATTATATGTTAAGGCCATGAATGCATGAATTTGGTGTATCCATTTTTTGTCTCGTATGTACTTATCCTCTATTTAGTCAATTTTATGTGTTAATCGAAATTAATTGATTTTGGTATCAACGAATAGAGCGTTTGAAGAGGATTTCAGAGATAATTTTATTGTAATTTTTGGCCTTATGATTGATTTAATATGAATTTTCAAAGTTTCTGTTTTTCAAAATGAGGACCCATTTTTTGTAAAGCAAAATACGAATGTTTTTCGAAAATTTTTGTTTCTATTCTTGATGCTGGAAGAAACTACGTTAGATGAGGATTCCATACGTAATTTTTGTGTATTTTTTGGATAAGAAATGACAGAGTTATGAATTTTCAAAGTATTTCCGGGACTCGGTTTTAGATCTGAGAATACACCTTGAAAATGAACAAAATCAGGTTTGTTCTTGGTATGAAATTAATCTATGTTTCATAAGGATTCCATCCATGTATTGTTTGTGAATTTTAGTTGATTTTTGAGTGAGATACGATTTTTCAAACTTTTTTTGCGATCGGGGTCATTTTTTAAATTTCAGAAACTTTTGGGCCTGTTTTTAGAGAATTAGATATTCTCCAGGGGTTCAAATGCAATTTCAAAACTTTGGATCCGACCCATTGCAGGCAGATCAGACCCGACCCGGATGACGGACGGCGACAGTGTGCTGGCAGTGGCGCGTGCAGCCCACGCGCTGGCAGACGGAGGCGCCGCGTGAAGCCCACGAGCCAGCGACCATAAAGTTCAACGGTGCTGCGTGATGCACACGCGCGGGTTCTGGCGACCGCGTGTGTACCTCACGCACCGGTGGTCGATCGGTCGACAACTCGGCGTGTGTTAGCGCCTGAACGCGCGTGGCGGCGCGTCCAGCCGTGTCCGCGTGTGCTGACGTGTTTCGTCTTATTTTCTGCCATTTTTAGCTCGTTTTGTGTATGTTTGGATGCATTTTCATGTGTTTCAATGTATTTTTTGAAGTGTGGCTTCATTTTTGTGTTTTTATTTGCTTTAAAGACTTATGTGGAGACTCTTTAGTTGACTTTATGTGTTAAATGCTCCTAATTAATGTCTTTAATTCTTAAATCATGTTTAATTAGTGTATGAAATTGTTTGATATGCTCTGGTTAATTCAGGAAAGTGGGAGCCAAGACAGTTAAACTTATTTTTCACTTGTGAATATACCTAATGCTAATTGGAAAATGTGTTCCATAAGCATTAAAAGAGAGGAAATACATGTGTTAAGGTTTAACTAACACTTTAGTGTGTTTGTTATTTTTTGACTGCTCATTTTTTCAGGGATGTCAGGGAGCGGAACAGTTTCTAAAAATGACACCAAGACCAGTGAAGAGGTCCTACATGATTTTATGAATTACAAAATGGAGCATGCTCACAACTTGAGAGAACACTTCATTGAATTGTTGGAACAGTTTAACCATTTGCTGGTTTTCATTCGCAACAAGCAACTTCCATTTGATTTTCTCGAACAAATTAAAAGTGTTAATACCTGGGCTAGAACTCTTCCACCCTACTTGGAGGAAGATTTTTGGGAGGTGTGGAAGTCTTCTGGAGAAAAGTCTGATGGACTAGACATAATGAGTACACTGTCGTTTACTTCGAGAAAGAAAGATAGAACTCAGGCCCTTAGATCGGCATGCTTGAGGATGGGAAAGATTAGTCGTTCTGATTTTCTGAGATTAAAGAGTCGCAGAAAAGGTTAGATGAAGAATCCATTCTTGGATCCTCTAGCAAAGATCATCTATAGTACCGGAACTAGAGAGTTCAATCCTTCTAATTATTGGAAGTCGAATGACAAGTTAGAACGTGCTTTACACGGACCTCATTGAGTTGTATTTTATATAAGCTAAATTGATACTCATTGGAGTTCTTTGGGTTTTTTAGTAATGACAACTTCTAACTTGTTTTTTTGAATTATTGTGATTAAAGTAGTTGTTCAATGGTATTTAGTTTGTTTTAGATACTTGAACGTAAGTTTTATGTTTTGAAATTAGAATCGGTTTTGAGATGCATGATGAGATCGAAGATTAGTAACTCTAAGTTATTTTTCGAAATTGAATCGTGTGTCGATTTTTTAGATGTCTTAGTTTGGCTCAGCATAAAACGTAATAAAGCACTAACACAGTGAATCACTTTATTGTTTAAGACAATGACATTGATAGAAAATTTAGTATATTTTGGACAAGACTGAGCTGTTAGTTGCGATCAACCTAGAAATGTCGGACCTGGTGTAATACCCCGAACCAAATTAGATTTTTTTTTCTATTTATATTACATTTCATGTTATTATATTTATATATTTTTGCTTGATTGATCTTTTACTCCTTTGAGGACACTAAGTTTTAAAATGAGTGATTTCTACTTGACGGTTGGTTCAAAACCGGAACCGGAAGCACTCCTAGCACCGTAACTATGAATCAAATATTAATAAATCATTTGAACGAATGAAATAACATTCAAAAAGGGATTTTAAGACCCTTTGGGTGTAAAAGATTTATAAAAAATAAAACCCTGGACGTTTGTCGCCAAATGTCGAACCGAAAACTCTAAAATTTGAAAAACTTCGATCCGACGAGTAATTGCGGATCTTTATTAGAACTTAAGTAATAAAATGGGTTAAACATAAGTTTTAATTAACAAATACAAGATATAAAATTTTAGGCTTACAAAATGAGCAAAATATTAATTTTCGGAGCCCAAAACGCGACCGAATAATATTCGTTTTCAACCCCGAAAGCCATATCGCGTCCCAAAATACAGTTAGAACTCAAATTCCTCTCCTAAATCCCCTTATGACCGAAATTAGCAGCTGGAATGAAGAAATGTGAAGTCAAAAAAATGCCCATACCCCTAAATTAAGGAGCCATACCTTCTTTCCTATTCCCTTACCTAACATTGACTTCTCTTACCTCCAAATGAGTAACTTTGAATGGTCATATGCTCCCATTTCCTATATATGAATTATCTTAGTTCATTCCCTACCTTGAGCAAAGAAACCCAAAGAAAAGAAAATCCACAAACTCCCTTCTCACTCCCTCACTCAACTTTTGGTCACCATACTTACAAAGGGTAGAGAGATTTTCTTCTCCCATCTCCAACAACAAGAGAGCTTCCTTCCTCAAGTATCAAGAAATCCATGGAGTTAGGTTGAAGGTTGGAGTCATTTCCTTGCAAAGAGGAAGCCAACATCTCTCCCTCTCTCTTCTAAGTTCATGTTTTTCCTCTCCACTTCTCCTAACTTACTCCATTGCCTTGTTTTAGCTCAAAACCAAAGTATTCCTCCAAGTGGTGCTCCATTCCTACAAGCTTAAGGGTCAAGGGACAATAAAGTTTCTTTTGTTAACAAGAAAAAGGCTCCAAAGGTTGTAAAACCCCAACTCAAAACATTTGGTTTTCTTGCATGTATATGTGAGCTATGTGTGTTAATTGTTCCATATTTTTAGAGACCGTGAAACCCTAGGACATTATTACTTTCCAATGTTCAAATGCATGATGAATGAAGTCTAGAATGATGTTTTTGAAGGAGTTAAAATGTTGGTTGCATGGTAGTTATGAAATTGAAAATGTAAGTGAAAGCATGCACACAAATCACACACTTTATGCACTGACCTCGAATTTCGTACAGAATTCGGACCTCATATGTTATAAATTTTTGGATTATGCTTTTATGGTTGGAAACTACATCAAGTTATCTTTCATTTGAATCTAGTTTGATAATTTTTGGAGTTTTCATTAATAAGTTATGAATTTTCTAAGAAAGTGTGACAAAATGCCCCTTATTTCTAAAGTATGGATTTTCTGGGAGTAATCTGTTCATGAACGAATTATTTTAAAAATTTTATAAATTACTACATGAAGTTAAGTATTTTCATGATTTATTTCACGATTTTTGGAGATGTTTAAATATTTTTACCAAAATTATTTCGAAAGTTGCTCAATTCTGGAAAATTCTGGAATAATCTGCCATGTTTTGGGAACTAGCTTAGAACTCATATTTTCCTAAACCAAATGATATGAAATAAATTTCATATGTAATTTAGACTTGATGGGTTAGTCACTGTAAAAATTTCATGATTTTTGAATGAGTTTTGATATTTTTAGAAAATTCTCCAAGTTGGTATAAGTGTGGGTCAACATGCAAACTGCAGTACTTGAATATTGTTGATTATGTGTTATTTCCTTGTTAGAAGGAAAACAAATATTTTCCCATGAGGAAACTAGTCTAAAGCCTTGGTGAATTCTATGTGAATGCATGAGTTATATGAATGGCATGATATTTAGTGTTGATTTTAGATTAATGACCATATGTTTCTTATTTGCCTTGAGAAAGGAAAATACGAAGAACCTTGTAAGATCCTAACAAAGTTGAGTATGCTAAATGCACCTAGATAAGAACCTCAAGCTACTTATTACCGTAAAATATTTTATTAACTTCTTAAGTGAACAAAAATGCTAAGTAAAGTGTATGTCCTTATCAGACTAATTGTATAAATCTTAACAAGAATTCTTAAACATTAATAACTGAAATACAACGAATGGTGCTAGGTCTAAGTGTGCAAACGGTGATGAGAATTACTGGTGAAAGGAACGGTGATTGTTTTGCAAAAAGGAAAGCGTTTAAGGTGGGTGACATTTACTGTATTGCCTTGAATATTATATGGACTATTGGTGTATTTGAATGAAAATGTTTTGACCTTTGGGTCCGATTACAAGGTTATTACCCAAATGCCTA
>JAPKLY010000127.1:395644-419001 GCA_026898435.1 Prunella vulgaris | reverse complement strand
TGTAGTGGTCTGGCTTGTGTAGCTAGGCGCCACGGTGGACAGAGCCTACGGGCTATATGATGAATGATGAGCCTTTGTGGCTATGAAAAGTGTTTTTACAAAATGATACGTTTGCATACTACCAATATGTATAGTAGCGTACAGGTCGCCCACACTGAGAATTCAAATCTCACTCCCCTACTTTTAAATCCTTTTTCAGGTCTCGATGACGGGGAGTTTGCGCCAGTGGAGGAGTGATACTACTTCCCTACCAAAGTGTTTTAAATTACTCGTGAAAACGAGACTAGTAGTTTTAATATGACTTAACTAATATGCCGAGGCGGTAAACGTTTATAATTTCCTCGATGATGGTGTGTAATATTTATCAGAACTATCTATTTTGCGCCAAACTTTTATAACGATCGTGTGTGTGATATTTTGAAAATGGCCACTGCATTTTATAACCTTAATGTATGCTTCCGCTGTTCATGTGATGTTACTTGTAGTTTTCAAAAAAAAAATTTAGTCCGGATTTTTGGACATTAAGTGACGACTCGGGTTTCTAGAATGCCAAGAAACATTTTGGAAAAACTGGGGCGTTACACCTGGGCTTTGAGATTGGGAATCGGAGAAATAGGGACCAGATAGCTTATCTTGTGTGGAAAATGAAATACTTCCACGACATGAGATTTTTTCTTAGTTTAGTGATCACATTGTTAGATAACATCTGAGGGATATGTCTAATATGATCATTGAACTTAAACAAGCTGATCACAATCTTTCTGATGAACACCGAATTCAAGCTCTAGTATGCTCACTATTAGATCATGGGAAATACCTCAAGGTCCTTTTGACTTATAATGAGAGTGTTAGAACTATCAGTTAAGCAGCTTATCAGCTAGATCTAGAGGTTGAAAGGCTTGGAGAAACTTAGCCTCCTTCTGGTATTTTCTTTGTTAGTTCTAGTTCAAAAGAAGTTTTGGGCTTTAATCGAATATAGAACTGGAAGAAAGGAAAGAAGGATAATTGATCAGATAGTGGGAGATAGGATGACAATACCTTAGACAATGCAATCAATATGAAAAGAAAAAAGAAGCGTGTTGAAAAGAATAAGAAGGATATGAGCAAAATGACATGCTACAACTGTCGTGAGCGTAGTCGTCTTGCACATGAATGCCCTGAGCCCTAATGGGACATGACGGATCCATCTAATTCTATTTTTGATTTATAGATGTCTCTAAATGTTGTTTTTAACTGAATCTTATCCTTTATGGACTAAAGATTCAGAAACAACAGACCGAGACATTGGAGACAAGGCAGCCATTGTTAAATAATCAATGGATTTGAGTAGGATATAAAGCTGGAGTCAAAGTCGAAGACTTATGACTTGCAGAATTGACTCTAATTTGGGTCATAATTTTTATTCTACAAGACGATCAAAAAGCTCCTTAAATCACGCTTTATCTTTTTCTGTTTCATTCATGCTTGCTTGTTTTGAGATACATTGTATTTTATTTTTAAAGGACATGGTTGTCATTCGAATTAATGTTGAATGTTATTGTGATGGACTTATAGTTGCCAGCTTTATGGTTTTAGATGGTGAAAGAACATTTTTTTAGTTATTATGAATTCAGTTCGTATCTACTGAATGATGATTCTTCTAGTGATGCTTATATGATAGACATATTTTGCATACTAGTTTAGGTCATTTTTGTGCAAGAAAGGATAAACAAACCTATGATTTAAAGATTGTTGGATCTGGAATCAAAGTCAAGTAATCCAAATACGAACATTTCTTGTTGCTTAAATGACTCAAAACCACTTGAAAAACTATTAGAGCCATATTTTTGTTGCTATTATTTTTTGGTATATGAGGTCCTATTAGATAAGGACACGAGATGGATTTTTCCTGTTTAATTACATTTAGAGTTGATAATTCATGTTTTGATCCTGTCTGTTTGATTTCTCATTAGTCTGATGCGCTTGATGTTTCAAACATCTATTTGGACAAGTTGAGAATCAAAATTACATAACTATCAAAGTTGAGGAAACTGATAGGAGACATGAAGGTCTATCTAAATAATTCGGGGAATTGTGTAATGAAAAGGGGTTGTCTGACAATTTTTGGGGAATTACGCGGATCTATTAGGGTTATACGCTAAATACAAATTTAAGCCTACAACTAATATCATGATTTAAACATAATTAAATCAAATAGTTGTATACCCAACAACAGGCTTCGCATGCAAAAATAATGATAGTATAAAAACACATAAATCCCTACACATGCGGAACTAAGGGGTTTAAGTGAATTATATCTCTTGAGTCCTTTGACAAAGCAGTTGAGATCAAAAGACGTCCTTCTTGAGACCTATCCCTTTCACAAAGTGGTTGAGATCGAAAGACGTCCTTTTGAGACGCTTCTGGAGTCCCTTTGTAATAGAATCCTTTCTGCACAATACAAAAGGCCTTCCTTGAGACCCTCAAATTGATTAGCCCAACGACCTTCTCAAGTATTCCATCGTCCTTACTCATACACCCAGTGGAAGACTACACGAATAATCACAACACAAGGAAAAAATTATTTTGTTGCCCAAGAACTGTGATTTTCGAAAATCACTTCTTCAAAATTAATGATCATGAAGTCTTGTATCATCTCATATTTATAATGAGAATACAAGATCTTGAATATCTTGAATATCTAATATTTCAAATCTTGATTATCATGAATATCAAATATTCAATTCTTGATATTTTTATTATATATAATATTTTCGAAAATTATCTATATATATTTAATTTAATGAGATCTTGATTTTATTAGATATTCTTGTATTCAAAATACATATCTATTTTCCACAAAATAATCTCATGAAATTAATATACATATTTTCGAAAATTATACAAAATTTGGGCTTAAAATATTTCTTTTATTTTAATCACCATGTTTATTGTTGGACATTTAATTGGGCTACTTGAGGGGCCTTTAGGAGAATTAAGATTGGACCTCCTAATGGGCCTTGAATTATAACATTGAGCTCAATGTCATTCAACCCATTAACATTAATCTCACTTCACTATAGGATTAATGTTGCACTATCCATCTTAACCCATATTATAATCTGGCTCCCGATCATGATTTCCCGTATTTAAGATTCTCTTGTCCGTTAATTAATCAAGCCACTGAACGATTTAATTAATTTAACATCTTAACCTTGGAGTAAGAACAACTCTTCTTTATCATCATACCGAAAACAAATTCCACTTGCAAGATTTAGTATGACGAACGTTTAGAGCCCACCAAGGGGACTAATCATGCAGGACTTTCCAAGCACACGCTCCTCTGTATTAAATCTTAGCAACTGTCATGTTATCAATGGTGTTGCCCAAGATGCAAAGTATTGAGCCTCATTGAATCTCTATCCATAACAAATTAAAGCACCACTCACGGATTACACACAGTCCTATTTAAGGGACAACAGTTTAGAAATAAACGACAACAGAGGTCTAATTCTTCATCCCATAAATCAGTACGAAAGAATTACCTCTCTGTAGGTCCTCTTCAATGCATCATCATGCACTAGTGTAATCCCTTGGTCAAGATAAGCCAATCTGGGATCTACACATCAACCGTTTACCAATGGGGGTGTTCAAATCCCATCTAGGTTGTCAATTTAGTACTTGTTACAAGACATTGATAATGTGATCTTGCTGTGAACTTGTACTATTATATTTGAACGGATTGCAATAAATAAATAACATTCATAGTATTTAAAACACAGTGATAAAAGATTTATTTCAGATAAATTTCTAAAATTTAGTTTAGTTATACAAAGTAAAAGCATACTTTCTAGTATAACACTGACAACAATCGACTATCCTTCAAAGACATCATTAATTTGGTGTTACCAAAAGAGGGAACATAACATTGTTAGAAATGTTAAGATCCATGTAGGCACGAGCTAAATTACATATCTTTTAGAAAGATATGTTACTTAAATTAGCTTATGTGCTTAATCAAGTATCTTTAAAGTCTACTGCTACAAATCCATATGATTTAGGACGGATAGTAAAACCTGTTTCTTGAGTACCCTTAGAACATCAAGATCTGCAACCTTCACGTATTTTTTCGGAAAAATGTGGAAAGTTGAATCCTAGTTGTTAAGAATATACTTTCTTAGGATACTGTGAAAATTTTAAGGGATACATGATCATAGGAGCTTCAGTGGGAGCATGACTTATACGGAATCTCATAATACATATTTTCCGGAATTAAGTTTTCCTTATAAAATTGGCATTGGAAATGCTAAATAGTTTTTCAAGATTAAGGAAACCAAAATCTATCTAATCCAAGTGGGAGAAGTTTTATCATTTGATCATGTGGATTTTTTATAGATATTTTCTAGTGACGTTTGCCTGTTGAGGATTTAGTGATTCTTCAATTTGGTAATAAATCACACTCTCGAAAAAGTTTAAGGAAATAAGTGCTCTAAAAGCATTATGACATAGAGGGACGGGCCTTCTTTGTTTCTCCAGAAATTAGAAGAAAGCAATAGAAGTTTATTAAAATCTATGAAGTCTAGACGAGTCTACAAACTTATCAAATGACTCAATATGAGAGGTTTGAAGATCACTTGGTGGCTACAAAAGGATGTACTCTTCTGAAGGGTTAAATCTTTTCACCTATTATGAGATTTGCTTCAATTCATCTACTTTTAGCTATAATAGCTAGATTAGGATTAGAATTACATCAAATGGACATTAAGACTGTTCTTCTCAGTGCGAGAATTAGAAGATAAAATCTACATGGTATTGTAGGAATTATTCTTCAAGAACAAGAGGATAAAGTTCATAAATTTATAAGTCAATTTATAGACTTTAGTAATCCTCGAAATCAGTGGTGTCGTAGAGATTTCAATCGATGCGTATCTCATTCAACTTTGTTTTGGAAAAATAAAGACCACTGTGTTAAAGTTAAACGCCCTAAGAATTGTTTTGTGATTCTATCTCTGATGTGGATGATGTAATGTAAGCCAGAAACAATAAAGAGTATTCCAAGATGAAGAGGGTGAGACAGTGTACAAAATTGATAGTAAGATCCTTGAGAAGTGTTCAAAGAAATTTTGAAGTATCTTTTAAAGACTTAGTTCAAGAAAGTCTTAGAACATCTTGAGATGGACACCTGTAAACCACTGGATACTCGTATTGTAGAGGCAAGTATTTGAGTCAAGATATGTGTCCCGAGACTCAAGAAAGTTAGAAAGAATTGTCCAAAGTTCTATACATAAATTAGACATCTATTATGTCATTGGTCTACCTGACAGATGCCTTTCTAATCCTGGGATGGTGAAGAGGATTTTTTTTCAGATATCTAAAGAAAGGGACTGTAGATTATTTCTCTTATTGTCAAGGAAACTAGATGACACTGACTAAGTATATAGACGTGGACTGGAGTGTTGATTTAGTTGAATCGAAAATCAAATTTCCAGTTAAGTCTTACTACTCAACAATGGAGCAATCTCATAGTGTGACAAGCATTAAACTTGCACAGCGCTGTTCGTATTGAATACTTAGCTATATGTCATGTGTTTTCTACAGTATGAGATATATATTATTTGGTTAGATAAATTCCTAAAATTTTGGAGGATACCGACACCCCAGTAGGAGTAGTGTCAATTCATTGTGATGATTAAGCAATCATGACTTACACAAGGAATGCCAAATATTTAGGAAGAATCAAATATATAAATGCAAAGTCCTATCTTGTTAGTGATTCAGTAGATAAACTAAGTGATTCTAAGATACATTTCTAGTCGATTGCTGGTTGCAAATCCTTCTGACCAAACTTATTACTAAGTGATATGTTCATGGAACATGTTAGAGTTTTTGAGTTTACATAGGATTGAATGCAATTCGATTGAGATGTTGAAGGTGTTAATTGATAGTTTAAATTGTAACAGTCAGTGTTTTATGAATCAATCATGTATAATATATATGTCGACAAGTTATGATTGTCTCTCTCACACGAGCAATCACCTCTGACCAAGTAAATGTTCAGAGATGAGATTATATCGATAAATATAATCGAGATAGATTTCAACCATGAATCTATCTAACTTGCTATGAAGCTAAATTTTACAGGTATCCTAAACGTAAGTGATTGGATATCTGGGTTAAGTGCATAGAATGCATTTGACTTGTAAATTTACACGATGTCAGGTTTAGATAAGACATACGCTTCCTATCTTGGAAGTTATAGACATTGTGATATGTGTTCATTGAGGAATAACATGTGCTTTTGACCCTTTAAAAGGAAATGAGAAAGATAAATCTCAGTTTTCTCATTATGTGTGAGTTCTAAATTTCGATTAGCCTTAGGACTTTCTCCTTTATTTCTAAGACTACACTTTGATGTTGCTACTTTATCATGTTACCAATAGCTATGATGATAAGAGCGATACGGGACATGTCTAGGAAAATAGCTACAGTGGGATGATTAGGGTCATAACTGCATCTTTTTGCATCCATTTCTATATGGTTTTTATGAGCTTATGTTCATATTTGACCCTAAAATGATATACTTTGTGCATTTGACCATTTTTTGGCTAGAAAGTTGTGGTTATAGGTGAAAACAAGCAAAAAGGTGAAGAAACGAGCAATTTCGATAAAGTTCAGATTTCTTGAGTTGATATAAATGGTGAAAATGATATACCATGTTGAAGAGCTTGAAGAGAGGATCGCAACGGAAAAAGAATCGAGTCAATCAGAGCTCTAGAACTCAAGATATGAAGAAAATGAGAAAGTCGAGGATCGACCGACACAGAACCGTCTTGGTCGCGCGCCCAGCTGAAGGAGCTCGCGCGTCCACGTCTGTGTCCGGGCGAGAATTGTGTGTGCGCACAGGTGCGCGACCTCGTGCTCACGCGTCCACCTGCTTCTGCTCGCGCGCATAGGCTATTTTCTCGGATTTCAGGGGCAGTTTCGTCTTTTGCGCGTTTTAATGAAGGATATTTTGGTACATGCATGGAGAGTACTATGTATACTTCAAGTTCAGATTTCCAAGGGCAATTCCACACACTTCCATTTCATTTTCTTAGATTCTTCATTAGATTAGAAGTTAAGAGAGGTTACAAAGTGGGTTTATTAGATTTTCTTAGATTCAATCTTCAATAACTTTCAATCCGTCCGTTGGATCGACGATCCGTTTATTCCTGCATCTTAGTCGTGATTAGAGCTACGTTTCTACGGTTCGGTTTTCAATTTCAAGTTACAGATTGCGAGTTGGGATTCTAAGGTAGATGATAGCCATTTCAATGCTCTTGTTTTAGGTAAGAACTTTGTAATTTCTTTACATATTCATTGTTATGATGATGTTAGATAGCTTAATTGTAGTTTGTTCCATTCAATTAGCAATGGGCTAATTTCCTAATGCATTGGTGTATGAATCCTATGAAGTAGTATGGTCATTCTATTGATTTTATGATTGCTATGTGATATTGGATGATTAATTCTCTTAATTGATGCTATGAATGAATGATTGGTGTTGCCAATTGAATGTTTGGAACCTTAGTGAATTAGCAAGACATGAGAATTGAGCTTTTCATGAATGTTCTTTATTGAAGGTTGTGCATGCTAGGTATTTGATGAAATTCCCTTATGACAATGAGAATTGCCTTTGTGATTAGTCACTACAATTAGGGTGTTAAGTGTCATTAGGGAGACCTAGGCACATTAACAAGGCTATTGCCTAATTGATTATCCAATTGAACTTGCATGATTAGGAGAGATAGGCACCATATGAACCATAGGAGGATTACACTAATACATGTCTCTAGCTCACTTTTGACAAAAGGTGATAGGTAGTCTTTACTATTTGCCAAGATTAGTAGATAAACACCCGATCCTTTATTGCTTTCTTAGATATGATTCCTAAAACAACAATCTTACTTTGCATTATCCCGTTTTCTTGTGTTCGATATTATTACTTGGTCAACTTGCCTAGTCTACAACTACCACGTACACTTGCGTGAGATCTGAAATTGGCAAACATGGGAGCCTGTAGATACTTAGTGAGAAAGGAATAATGTCTTTATTTAACACAATCTATTGTGATTCATTGAATAGTCAATCAATATATATGTTTGATTATGAATATATTTGATTTCGCGAAAAAGGTTGAGTATGCTCTATTTTGAGAGATTCAATAGAGATATTTCAACAGGTGTTAAATGATAAGAGTTCTAGGGTATAACGAGTTGCCTTTAGTATCCAAGTTGTTCTGATTGAGGCGCTATATACTCCCAACGGATGTATAACATGGAAACTCGATGCACTCGTGGGTTACACGAGGTATTATCTGAATAAGAATGTGGTTTATGAAGGAAATGTGTTAGAGACCATTAGACTTCATATGTGAGTGGAAGATGTAAGTAATATTTGAATATTATTTCAATTTATATATATTTAATTATATACAAATATTCCACATAATGAAGTAGATAGATATGAAGGAAGTTATTTAATCAATGAAAAGTTAATATAATTAACTTCTCATATACTTACTGTGGGGAATCAACGAATGACAAAAACAGAGAACATGAATTCTCTGAAAGATTCCAAAAATCAAATACAGTAAATAGACATCCATCAAACTGACTCCCAACTCAGTAATTACTAAAATAATCAAACACATCCCGATCCTAATATTACCAATTCGTGGATAATTATACACATACTATTCTGTGTATTGGACTCAGAGTACGGAAAGACTGAATTCTTGGAAAAGAACAAAACAAGAATATCAACGGGTTCGTGATTATTTCCGCTGCATTTATTAACAGGTCAATGACCTTGTTCGTGTTGGTCACAGATTAGACATCAATTCCAACAAGAACAAAGGGTGATCTGGTTTTTGTAAAAACTATCATGTGGCCCACCAAACTAAAATTTTGATTGATTCGATTAAAATTTGAAAACATTTATTATTAACACTTGTGTGTGTCAAATTCACCACAATTGATGCATAATAGATATTAAGTGCTTGTTTACAAACTTTAAAGAAAAAGTAGAAGTGCTTTAAAAAAAAAAGCACTTAAAACATGTTTTTAACTACTATTGTAAGTGCTTATTATCACTTTTTGTCAAGCAACAATTTTTAACTTCTAGCTTCCACTTAAGCACTTCTACACATTTCCCAAAAAATAATATTCAATATCTTTTTAAAAGCACTTTATTTGCAAATACATTTTTCTTATTTATTTTTTTAAAATCACTTAAGTTTAAAACACTCATTATTTTTCATTTTGCTACTAAAATTACTTAATATCACTTTTTCAATTTTACTAGAGATTGCAAACATGCACTAAATATAAATAACCAATATCGTCCCGTGTTAATATATATATTAGCACGAATCAATTAATAATGTTTAATATTAATACCTAATATCATTCATTAACAATATTATTAAAAATACATATCAATTACATGTGAAATTAGTATATACAAAAAATTTGTTATTAAATCCAAGCCGAATCCAAGGTTAGTGTTCTTTTTATACTACATATATGGACTTAAATTTTGGTACCCTACGTAAGTACAGCCAACTAAAAAGCAAGGGCACCCAAAGTGTTTACTTAGAGGAGTTGTAGTTGACAGTTTTAAGTAGAATTATAAAATAATTAAAAAATGATACTAATTATATACTTGTTTTTTAATTAATATATAAATGCTCCATAATAGTACTTATAGGGACATTTGAGACTTAGAAAAATCAAAATTATCTTCTCATATCTATGTAAAAAAATTTATGAAATAAGAATTTCTCTTTACTGACAAAAAAATAAATAAATATAGCTATGTTTATTAATATCACAAAGATACAAAAGAATAGAATTGTTATTACTATTATTATATGGGTTATACTTAATATCACATTCCCATATGAGTGCCACTAAATATGGGAAGGCCAGGGTGGGCTTATTTAAATGCCCCAATATGCTTTTATCATTTTTTAATTCTCATCCCATCTGATCTAGGTAGCCTTTGCGGGTACGACCGTCCTACCCACTTCTATCCGACAATGAAAATATTTTGACATTTAAAAAAAAAAAATATTCATAATATTTCTTTTATACTCCCGCCGTCCCAAAACTACTTTCACACTTTTCTTATTTGGAAGTCTCAACTCTTCTTTCACACACCTAAAAATGAAACCTTTTTCACTCACAAAAGTCAACAAAACACATTTTTTCTTATTTTATTATTTAACTTTACACTCACATACTTACTTTTCCCCGTTTCACGTGTCCGGGACTACTATGAAAGTAGTTCCGGGACGGAGGTAGTAGTTATTAGAGTATTAATATTGAGTAGAAATAATAGTTTTATAATATTCAAATAATTAAAAGTGTCAATAAAAATCGATCTATAATATTAATATTGCTTATTTTTTTACAAATTAAATCTGATGTCAAAAAATATAAAATAAATATTGATGGATTTTAAAAAATAAAAAAATTTGTTATTGAATTTGTTTTTGTTAAATTTATATATTAAATATTTGTTATTGAATTATCATAGTTTTTTTTATTCATTAATATCAATATTCGATATATATCTGTCCATATTTTCATAAATTTAGGTGTGAAAAAAGTTGGATGTTCCAAAAAAAATGTGAGAAAAGTGTTGGGACTATATATATGTATACACATTGTTACTTCTGGAGTTTATTTAATTGAACTTCATGAGAAAAAAGACATATACACTGCTATATATATTATTATTTAATATATATTGTATATATATGATACTTTAAACATTTGTATTTGATAGTTTAAAATTTTTATTTGACTATTTTGTTTATTTATTGCTGATTAAATTATTCAAGTCTATATTAATATAATATTTTGAAAAATAAAATATTTTATGTAATAAATTTAATATAAATTTAGAGAAGAACAAAAATAAATGGGGTGGGAGCAGGCCACGGCCGGGTAGCTCTATATCGAAAATGTGGCCTATGTTTTAAAAGCGGAAGCGGAAGTTGAACCGGACAACCTTAATATTTACGGTCGGACCGGTCGGATCGGGTCTAACCGTTAGTAAAGCGATTGAACCGGTATAACATCATAATCAAATAATATGTAATTATATATAAAAATTAAAGATACTATAAATAGTTTTTCTCTAAAAATATTAAATTTTATGTACAAATTACTATAAAAATTAAATAAATATACATCTAATATTTTTATTTAAATTTTAATTTTAACTATCTAAATTAAATGTCAATATTTTACCAAAATTAGACCATATATCATAAAAATGTAAAATGTAAAATTAAGTTCACCAAATGTCTTAAAAAAAACCAAATATATAAGTTCATCAAATGTCTACGATTAACAACATAAAAATATTTAATTTGAATGAATATAAAAATTAACACCACTAAAATTTGATCTCATGATTTCAAGTCAAAATTTCGTAGATGATTTAGTAGAAAGATGTGAAAATAATATTACGAATTTGGGGAAAAATAAGGATAAAAAAAGGTGATTGACGTAATATAAAATAAAAAACCAAAACTGAAAAATTGAGTTTCGGTGAAAATTATAAATTGAAAAAAAAAATCCTTAATTTAAAAAAAAAAAAAAAAAGCAAAAGCGCCGAGTTGACCGGTCCAACCCGTGATCGGTCCGACCCGCTTTTGCCGCTTTTGACAGCTTTCTGGGCGTTTTAGAAGAAGAGCGGCCCAACGCTTTCGAACCGTTCGTTATATCGTTCGAGTAGCGGTCGGACCGGTCCTACCGGCCGGTTCAACCCGCTTTTTAAAACATAGAATGTGGCGAGACGGGATGGGATGGGTTTTGGGTGGGCAAACCATCTCAATGCCATCCCTGTGTAAAATAATATAATTTGATGGTTTTTAATGTAAAATATGATGAATTGGACATTATTATAACTGATTTTCTCCGATTATTAAAATAATAATGGGTCAATTTTTTGGCTATTTCAGATGGTCGGTAAAGTATTAACTAAAACCAAAAATTTGAAACAAAAATAGAACCCTGAATTTGTCAATTCAATTAAAAATTTTAAATAAAACATATGTGTAAATAATGGCCTATAAACGGGAAATAGTCACGGGTATAAGGAAGTAGAGAGTGACTCTCTCTCTATTCACAAGTTGCAAGAAATACTTTTTGGTCAATTGTCAACAATGAAAACAAAAAAAAATTCGAACGTTGGGGTTGCCGATGGCCTACCACAAATCCTCACGCTGAAAAGGCCAAACCCATCATTTGCTTCTTCAAGAATGCTCATCGTGGCCCCAATGCTTCCCTCCACAATCTCATTTCTGTAAACTACATGTATTTTAATTTGGTAAACTTTAATGCATATTAGGTGCTTGTAGAAATTCCCAAAAGATATTTTAAGCTACTGTTCATGTCTGTGATTAAGAGGTGTAACTTAGTTGCTATGTTTATTCTTTTTGTGATTTTTTTTTTTCACAGATCATGTGACTACAAATTACAACCGACATGACAAACCTACTATTAATAATACCAAAAAGGAAAAGTTCCAATGTTTTTTCTTTTATAACATTCCAATTCTTTTTCAATAATCCCGTTGCTAGTTTTTGTTTACTTTCTCCCTAATTTAACAAAACGTTCGTATGCACGGTATCCAAGAAAGTTGCAGATTTACTTCTGCTTTATCATACATGTGTCTTGCTATTATATTAGCAGGGGCCATAAACCATTATGTTAAAGAATTGATAGAAAGAAATAAATTGAGGAAACTTTATTAATTGTGAAAAAGACAGAGGTCTCATTAGTGCCTGCCTACATTTTCTTGTTTATTGAGTTAATGGTGTTATGGAGCTTCTCTTTACAGCTGAGTGTAGTTAGTGGAAAAGGGTTTCTTGCTTTCTGGGTGTCTCTCTCTCCGCCGAAATTGTATTTGTTTTCCTTCTGAGTACATGTGAAAAGAAGAAGCTTATGCAAGAGGGGTTTTGTTGAGAGAGAGATTGTGCTTCCACATTCCAAGAAACTGGAAAAGAGGAAGCATGTGGTGGAAAGCCGTTATTGGTAATATGTGTGGTTGTACCTCTTGAGGAAAACTTTGTACTTTCTCATTCAAAGAAGGGTTTTTTTGCTGCCTGTTTTTTATTGGTGATTCTTGGGAAAAGAAACTCTTGCATGGAGGGCAGGTGGGGAATTGGCTTAGTGGCGGTAATGGTGTGTTTGGGGGTGTTTCTGGATTGCAGTTTCGGTCAGGAGAATGGAGATAATATTACCGCTGTGTATATTGTGACTCTGAAACAAGCTCCCACTTCTCATTTCTATGGTGAACTTAGAGTAAAGCAGGATCATCATGCTAAACGCAATGGGTCAGAGAGGATGAACAGACTGGATAAACCAAGGTACAATCTTACTAAAACTTTTTCTTAATCAAGTATATTTTGTTTCCAAGGTTTCTAAAGCCCAGCAGCAAAATTCTTGATTTGGGATTGTTTTTTCCTTTTGTTTTGTTTATTTCACCTTAATGTTGATAGTTGAGGCCCAATTGAAGTAATGTGATCTGAGTTTTCTACTTTGGTTTTTTTTTCTTTTTGGAGGTTGAAACTGATGGAGGGTTTTTGATTATTCTGATGGGAAAAGGAATTAAATAAGGCATTCATGTATGTGGAATTCTCGTCTCTAACTGTTCAATGTTACTTTAGTGAGTTAACATTTGATAAGAGATTGTTATTCAACACATAGGAGGGAACCTGTTTGTTTAATTATTCATCTATTGTAATGCTTGGCAATCCGGGCTATAGATTTCCTCTACTGCCACTCTTTTTCTTGCTAATGTCCTTATCATTATTAATCAATCGTGATATTTACCATATTCATACTTTCTGAAATCAGTAATGTGTCAAGAACTGGTAAGTATCACGGATCATACATAGACCGCGTTCATAATTCTCTGTTAAAACGAGCATTAAGGGGCGAAAAGTATCTGAAGCTCTACAGCTACCACTATCTAATCAATGGATTTGCTGTGCTCGTCACTCCGATGCAGGTCTGTCTTGAGCAAATTTTGTGTTTATAGAGAATTAAATCTTTACTTTTTCTGCCTTTTGAGTCTTCATCTTATAAAATGGTGATTGTTTGAAGGCTGACAAGCTTTCGAGGAGAAATGAGGTGTCGAATGTGGTCTTGGATTTCTCGGTTAGAACTGCTACTACTCATACACCCCAATTTCTTGGTCTACCACAAGGAGCGTGGGCCCAAGAAGGTGGATTTGAAACAGCAGGAGAAGGGATTGTTATTGGATTCATTGACACTGGAATTGATCCTACACACCCCAGCTTCTCTGATGATACACCCGAACAACCATACCCCGTTCCAGAGCATTTTTCAGGGATTTGTGAGGTCACACCAGATTTTCCATCGGGATCCTGCAACAGAAAGCTCGTAGGGGCTCGTCATTTTGCAGCCTCTGCTATTACCAGAGGGATATTCAATGCCACACAGGACTATGCTTCACCATATGATGGTGATGGCCATGGGACGTAAGTATTTTTCCATTTGAATGAAGCCTGGGTGTGAAATTTATTCGTCATATTGCTTAATCTTATGTACTCCTCTCCTCCTGAGATGATGTTTGGAAATAGTCTTTAAACTGTGGCAAATACATCTATGCACCAGTTGCACTGTGGAACTCCATGTATTTTTAAATAATATTAGTTGTTTTACTAAAATGTATTGGTTGGTCAGCATTAGTTGTTCTAACTGAAAAATATTATTAGTTGTTTTCAATGAACAATATTATTTATGCACTATGACTAGAAATTAAAGGATATGTAATTTCGTACAGGCACACAGCAGCAACTGCAGCAGGAAACCATGGAATTCCAGTTGTAGTTGCTGGGCATCTCTTTGGAAATGCCAGTGGAATGGCTCCTCGTTCGCAGTAAGAATCTTGATGATTTTATGTTTGTCTTGTCTCTCTTTTCGTCTTGTTAGAACTTATCTAAGCTATATGATCAACCTGCCCCATTCTTCCATACCACATAGAGCTCTTACCTTTTATTTTTCCAATATTTTATAGCATTGCTGTTTATAAGGCATTATACAAGAGATTTGGAGGCTTTGCAGCAGACGTAGTTGCTGCCGTAGATCAGGTACATTCCACAAATTTGCATAATTTTTGTGTAAGAATGTCGTAGTTAGTTTCTTTAAAGTGTCTTCTCTCACCCCCTTTAACTAAAGCTATTATCTTTCCATCTAACCAATATTTCAATTATTTATTTTCTCTCATTGTTACGCTTTTGCATTTTTAGGCTGCACAGGATGGAGTGGACATAATAAGCTTGTCAATAACTCCAAACAGACGCCCTCCCGGAATTGCCACTTTCTTTAATCCTATAGACATGGCCTTACTCTCAGCTGTGAAAGCTGGTATCTTTGTAGTCCAGGCAGCAGGAAATACTGGGCCATCACCAAAAAGTGTCTCTTCTTTTAGTCCATGGATCTTTACTGTAGGAGCTGCAGCCCATGATAGGACGTACGGTAACTCTATAGTCCTTGGCAACAACATGACAATTTCTGGAGTTGGACTTGCCCGTAAGTTTCAATTATTGTCTGATGGTTGCTTTAGGGTAATTTCATTTTTGGAACTAAATTTTACATTTTTCAAGTTTAATTCCCTCTCTTTCACTCACTATCAAACTTGGTCCTGAAGTGCACTTTTACTCCCACGTTTAGTCCCACTTTAGTTGACCATCCATTGGTTGACGAATCAACTATTTGAGGGTGATAAATGGATGTAGAGAGTTGTTTCCAATAATGGATGGTATAATTTTCAATATTTATGTTTTGCACCTCAAAATAGTTTTTTCTGTCAGTCGATGGATGGTTGACTAATTGTGTGACTAAATGTTGAGTAAAATTGAACTTCCAGGACCAAGTCTGATAGCGAGTGAAAGAGTGGGAGCAAAACTGGAACAAGATAAACTTTAGAGGACCCAAAATGATATTATCACATTGATTTATTACAATGGTATCATTAAAAAACTCAATAATGAGCCTAAGATGTGTTATGTAATAAATTTATGCTTTTAATTGTTTTGCGCAGCTGGAACCAATGTGGATTCTATGTATACATTGATTTCTGCTATCCATGCTTTGAACAAGACAGCACCTGTTAATGATATGTATGTAAGTGAATGTCAAGATGTGAGCAGCTTTAACCAGAGTGTTGTTCAAGGGAACATCTTGATTTGTAGCTACTCTATTCGGTTTGTACTTGGACTCTCCACCATCAAACAAGCTTTAGAAACTGCAGATAACCTCAGTGCAGCTGGTGTCGTCTTTTATATGGATCCTTATGTCATCGGCTTTCAGCTTAATCCCGTTCCTATGAGAATCCCCGGCATCATAATTCCATCCCCAGATGATTCCAAAGTGAGACTGGTTCTTTATGAGTTTCAGCAATTTGTGCTACTTTCTAGTTTCTAAATGTATTGTTTTTGCAGATCTTGCTTCAGTACTATAATTCTTCGGTGGAGAGAGATCAAGCTACAAATGACATTGTTAAATTCAGGGGAGTTGCAAGTATATCTGGTGGAATAAAAGCAAACTTTAGCCATACTGCCCCAAAGATTATGTATTATTCTGCTAGAGGACCCGATCCTGAAGACACTAGTCTCGATAATGCTGATATACTGAAACCAAATATCGTAGCACCTGGAAATTACATATGGTCGGCTTGGAGTTCCGGTGGTACAGACTCGGTCGAATTTCAAGGTACATTTCGATATGAGTAAATTGCAAAGTGGTCTCATATCTATTGGGTGTTGGCGATTTTAATCTTGTACTAATTTATTTTCTTAATAAGCCACATAACTTATAAAATTATGCAATTTTAGTCCTGCATTGGTGTCTCTTACATGGTGTACTCTGACCAAAACATAATTTCAATAAAAATAATCACAAATTAATAGTCATTCTTAAACAAAAAATTGTCAGTATAGAACTAAATCACATAAAAGTTATAACTTTCATACATTGCAGGAATTGCAAGACAAATTAACTGTTTCACTGTACAGGTGAGAGCTTTGCAATGATGTCTGGGACGAGCATGGCTGCTCCTCACATTGCTGGACTTGCAGCTTTGATTAAGCAGAGGTTTCCCCATTTCACTCCTTCAGCTATTGGATCAGCACTTTCAACAACTGCATCTCTAAATGATAGAAATGGTGGGCCCATAATGGCCCAACGAGCTTACGCTAACCCAGATTTGAACCAATCTCCAGCTACACCCTTTGATATGGGAAGTGGATTTGTCAATGCTACTGCAGCCTTAGATCCTGGTCTTATTTTTGATTCAAGTATGTCACTTCTCTCTAATGAGAATTTGTTTACTGATATTGATTTTTTTTTCATTCGGGTATAATTGTCACATGCACCTAATGAAATGATTTGTTACAGGTTATGATGATTACATGTCCTTCCTCTGTGGCATAAATGGGTCGTCACCAGTTGTCTTAAACTACACAGGTTAGGCAACATCAAATAACAAACTAAGCATTTATCCCTCTATGTCTGGATTGTTCTGTCATGTTCACATTCATATTTAGGAAAAATACTCTCTTTACTTTTAACTTTTGTACTTTGTTTACTGACTTTTCACCCCTTGTACCTTTCAGTTTCGAACTTTTTACTCCCTGCACTTTCATTTTTCTTATGTTTGCTCCTCATAGTTTTTTTATCAAGGGGGTAAAAGTGAGTAAACATACAGGGACCTGAAAAGCAATTTTCAAACATACAAGGAGACAATATATGTATAGTAAGTGAAAAGTACACGGAGCTAAAAACGTGTATCAGGGAGCAAAACAAAATAATTGTTGAAGTACAGGGGGAAAATATACAGTCTTCCTTGGCAATTAGTTCTATGCACCAATTGCATTGTTCAAGTGCACTTTTAGGTGGTATTTTAGTTATTTACTAAAAGGTATTAGTTGGTCAGCATTAGCTGTTTTTACTGAACAATTTTAGTTGTTAACATTGAAAAATTAATTGTGCACTGAGGGGAATTGGTGCACCCAAGTGTTGCTCTTCTTCCATATATTTATGTATTCCATATCTTCTTATAATTGCTCAGGTCAAAGTTGTGGAGTTTCTACCATGAATGCTACTGATCTGAACTTGCCTTCCATAACATTATCAAAGCTGAACCAGTGGGCATCAGTTCAACGGGTAGTGACTAATGTTGGTGGAAACGAGACGTTCAGCGTAGGGTGGAGCCCACCATATGGAGCTTCAGTGAAGGTGACACCCACTCACTTTTCGCTTGCAAGTGGAGAGAAACAGGTGTTGAGTGTATCATTTAATGCGACTATGAACAGCTCAGTCGCGAGCTTTGGAAGAATTGGACTGTTTGGTACTCAGGGTCACATTATCAACATTCCTATTTCTGTCATCATCAAAATCTCGTACAATAACACCGGAGGTTAATTCTGAAAGAAACGAACCGATTTTTCGTGAATCTTCCATTAACATGTCCGATTTTTTGATTGATTACTTTGTAAATTCTTTGAGATGAAGATAGAATTAGTTGCTTGGTTGACAATGATGCTTTTCTCCTATGCGTTTTTACTCTTGTCTTGGTTAGTAGTGTTAATAGTAGTTCGTTTCCTGTTACTTCTTTGTATTTGAGCAAGTATGAAAACTTCAATAAATTTGGTTGCATGAACATTTCTTGTAAGATCATCTCATACATCCAAAATCCACCTGTTGAAATTATACTAGTCCCAAATTACCCGTTGAAATAAGTATCAAATACCCGTTGAAATAATACTAATGAATATTTAAGTAATATTACAAATTAATAAATCTAGCAACAATTTTGATACAGAGGATATGCCAAATAAAATTGAAGAAAAACCCTACACTAAAATGACGAATTTACCCCTGCTTTCAAAAGATATTACAACAGTAGGCGTAGAGAAATCTAAGAAATGCAATCATTCAATCAAACGAGCAAATATATATTTGTAGTTTATATTCACAAGGTTCTCTCCGGGGAAGTTGGTGGAAACCGTTGGGACGGACAAAAGCATGATAATTCAATTACAGATTATTAAAAAAGTACAAGCTTTCTGCTATATCTTTGCAGATTAAGTGAGATCGTCTTCATCCAATGGCTCTTGTTCTTCTTCTGGTGCACCCCTCTTGAATGCCGACACATCTCCAGTCGGCAATTTCCGTGCAAGCTTAATGATCTGTAAATAACATTTTTCCAGTGATTAGTTTTTTCAACAGTTTGATGATGCATATAATGGACAAAGTATACAAGGGAATAATAGAAGGGATGTAACTAAGTTATGATAAAATCAAGGGAGATTGAAGATTAGGAATTTAAACTTGACCAGAAGAATAAAAAAGATTTACCACATGGTCAAGGTTGGAAATGATACTAGATTGAGCTGCACGCTTGATTTCCTCAACATCACCATCTGTGTAAGCAGAAAGAAGTCTAGAAGCAGCACGATTTTGATCACTGTTTAAGAAAGTATCAACCCTGACAAAGAAGCCATAAAAAAGAAATGCTGATATTATCAAAGCATCACCAAGAAAATAAATAACCAAAATGACAATCATTAAAAATGGAAATAAATACCACCATTTGAGGCTGAGTAGACAAGATCTTGAACTTTAAAAATCAAGTTAATCAGCCATAGCACAGATTCTACATGTTAAAGATCAGGAAAAAGAAAAGACAACTTACTGGCAACAATCATTGTAGCATTTCTCTGCTTGCTGGAAGTCATGAGCATAAAGATACACAATAATTGCACTGAGATAAGCCTACACACAGAAAAGATCTTGTCAATATTATCAGGACTTCAGACTAAAATAGTGTTATGTTGTAATTCAGAATAAACACTTTGCATCTAAGCAGAATAACATCAGAAATCTGTGGGGAAGAAGCATACATCAAGATGATATAGTCATGCACAAAATGATACAGAATAATTGCATAAAAATATAAGCCTACATCTAAAACAGGTTGAATCAAGACAAAACTAATGTTTTCTATAAAACACAGTTATTCAGACTGGACACATGGCTTAGACGACTAATGATCAATTTTGTGGTGACAAGCATGGAATCAACGCAATATAAGCTACTAGTACCCAAGTAATGTGTGCCCCAGGTTAGCAGATTTCAACATGAAAAATAGGGATTAAAGTTTTTTTTGTCCTATAACTTGTCAAAAATTTGAATTTGGTCCACATGGATTACACATTTTGATTTTGGTCTTGATTTTGGTCCTGTAAATTTGTAAAAGGACCAAAATCAAAATATTTTCAAACTTATAGGACAAAATCAAAATGTGTAATCTAAAGGACCAAATTCAAATTGAAGCAAAGTTATAGGGCTTATAAATCTTTAATCCCTGAAAAATATCCACAATATCAAATGTGACACCACTTATTTTTAGCTCTCCCATGTCCCAAACTTCCTACAATGACAAACTACTAAAGAATAGAATACAGTGTGTACCTTGCACTGGCTATGTGTAGCATTGCACTTATCAGCTGCTAGAGCCAATCTTAAAAGAAAAGTTGCAGCATCCGTGTACCTTTGGGCAATTAAACCACAAGAATATTGTTTTAAATTTTTAAGATCTGTCGTATAATACTTTCAAGCTGGAACAAGAGCTTTTCATTTGCACAATGGACTAAATATAGAGAATATTAATGCAGAAATAGGCAAGTAGTGTAATATTTGGTTAATCAGCATAATAATATTCAGTTTTACCACCTTTGTAGTAGGATGACAACTTCCAGTTCGCTGCTATTCCATATTAGATGAAAAAGAGGCCATACAGCAGATGACCAGATATAATATTTTAAGCAGACAATTAAGAAATTCTATATCATTTTAATTTGTTACCTTAATTAAGATTTTCAAGAAGGTAGATAAACTTACTTCTCAAGCTTTACATAAACATTTGTAGCAGCACGATAGAGATCAAAGGCCATTTGTTCCTTCCCATCTTCTTCAAGAGTAGTACATGCATCAGTGTAGAGCTGGATAGCTTCATCAGGCAACGCATCTTCTAATGCACTTTAAGTGAAAAACATGTTTATTAAACCCATATATATAAGATCGAGTTAACAATATGATAATGCCATGAAACCTTATTTATTTCACTAACTTAAAGATGAAATGTGTTCATTATGTGAATACTTATTGCTATAAGTGATCACTAATCAGCAAACTGAGCAATCTTTAGAATTTAGATATAGTGGATCACATCTTCATAATTTATGTAACAGATATAACTGGAAAATCCTTTTACAAAAGCCTCTATGCAAATGAGAAACATTTAAGAATCTATGAACGTGAATCTAGAATACAAAGATCGGCTCATACCGAGCACCCTTTGCAAGGGCATCTGATGCAGGTTGTGACCTTCCACACTCAATGTATAACTCAGATGAGCGTCTATAGAAGTCGGACACTTCCTTCCAGTTGCCAACTTCCTTCGCTAGAGCTGCTGCAGATTCCATATGTTTTGCAGCATCCCAGGGCCTGATCATTCATCAAGGTCCCCTCAATTGTTAAAAGTAAAGATAAAAGTGTTTGAAACATACTAATCTAATTACATTATTGGGCATCAGTACTAAATTCAAATAAAAATGCATACGAAGAGAGCATCTCTTGTCCTTTGGAAGCCTTTTCAAATGCTTCCTTCGCTTTCTCATAATTTTTCGAAAGCCTGTAAGCATTTCCTGCCACAGAATTAATTTCTATTAGATTTCAGTTGCTTTAACTAATTAATTCTTCATCTCCTACATTAATTTGAAAAGAATCACGGGTGAAATCGTACCCGCCTGCTCATACAGAACTGTGGCATTCCTCCAATCGGCATTCCATCTCGTTAAACTGAGTTTCGTCCTGCAAAATTGATCAATTATTCAGCCCCCAAATGATGATTTTGGGATCTCTAATATAACATGAGGAGGATTAACAATTTAAGGATATGAAAACAACAAAATTGAAGATAGAATCTCACATTTTATCTGCTTTAGCGATCAATTTGTCGGGATCGGAAGTAGCCATGGCCGATCGGAATATGAGCTCCGGAGTCACCTACGGGCTACGGGTCAAACTATTGGATTTTCTATATATTTCTTCTACGTTTTCTTTCGAATCTGGATTTGGTACTGTGAGACTCTCTCCAGTTTTAGTCAATTACAACTGAAATCGTTGAATTATTTCGATGGTACCTTGTACACCGCGACTGCAACAACCACGCTTTTTATTTAATAAATACAGATCAAATCGTCAATTTTAATACTTTCGTAACTTTTTCTTTTCCAAATTTAGCAAACATTTTATTTTATATCTAAACTTAATAAAAAACACAATTTTCAAAAAAAAAATATTATCTCTTAGATATACATATTTTACCAGTTTATTTTTGCAAATTTAACACATATTTTTTCTTTTAAATATAATAATTTACCAATTTTACCACATACTTTCTCTAATTTTTTTTAATTTCTCGTTTTTTTCTCAATTTTCTCCATTTTTTTAATTGGATGGTTTAAATATCTATGCCCATTCGAATTGATGCAATTTTTATTTAGCATTAAAGCATATAATGTTAATAGAGGAACGCTCACGTGAAACAGGTAAATTTAAAAAAAATTACAGATCCTACCGGGTCGGGTCGGATTTGGGTTTTTTTTTTTAAAAAAAATCGCAACTATGATTCTAAATTTTTTCGCTCCCAGGTATGTTACTATTTAGTCAAATGCATGTTACTAATAAGCAAAATGTGTGTTACAATTAGATTAAATGTTATTTTCTTTACATATATTCATTTGTTTTTTTAGAAATAACATTTTTTCATACAATTTAATAATAAAATGTGTGTTGCTACAAAAAATATTATTTTTTTCATAAATACTTATGAGAAAATAATATATTTTCTTATTTTCGCTCTCAGGTATGTTACTATTTGGCCAAATGCATGTTATTAATATGCAAAATGTGTGTTACAATTAGATTAAATGTTGTTTTCTTTACATATATTCATTTGTTTTGTGTAGAAATAACATTTTTTCATACAATCTAATAATAAATGTGTGTTACTACAAAAAATATTATTTTTTTCTTAAATACTTATGAGAAAATAATATATTTTCTTATAGTAACACACATATTGCTTTTGTGTTATATGAAAAATTATTTATTATATAAAAATAAATGAATATATATATAAAGAACAACATTTCATAAGATTGTAACACACATTTGCTAAGATTGTAACACACATTTGCTCTAATAGTAACATATATTTGCTCC
>JAPKLY010000127.1:375106-395634 GCA_026898435.1 Prunella vulgaris | reverse complement strand
CAATATGTTTTCTTATAGTAACACACATGATTTTTCTCTTATATTATGTTATAAACTATTTATTCTATAAAAACAAATGAATATATAAAAAATAATAACTTTTTATAAGATTGTAACACACATTTGCTCTAATAGTAACATATATTTGCTCCCCCAATTTGTGTTACAATATGGGCAAATGTGTGTTACAATATGGGCAAATACGTGTTACAGTATGTGTTTTTTAATTTAATCATCATTCTTTTAAATCTAGGTATATTGATTCATATATTAATACAGTTTTTTATTATTTATTATGTGTTATTATATAAAAAATAATTATTTCTACACAAATAAATAAATATTTATGAAAAATCAATATGTTTTCTTATAGTAACACACATGATTTTTCTCTTATATTATATTAAAAATTATTTATTCTATAAAAACAAATTAATATATGTAAAATAACAACTTTTTATAAGATTGTAACACACATTTGCTATAATAGTAACATATATTTGCCCCCCAATTTGTGTTACTATTTGGGCAAACATGTGTTACAAATGAAAATTAATTTCTCATTTATATATTTTTACCATCTATAATATGTGCTCTAAATAAATAACAATAAAAAAAATTTATGCAGTAGTGTGAATTGGAGAGCCTCATAAGGAAGGCAAAAGTGTGTTAGTAATCAATAAATAACAATAATTTTTTTTTTTATTTAACTTAAGTGGAGGTAGGAATTGACGGAAGAATTACATATATAATACTTCTGTTCTGAATCAAGATTCAAGATAGGAACATCAATCAATACCTTGTATCACTGTTTACTTCAATTAATCGCAATCATAAAAGAGACGCTTTATTTCTGGCAAGGATGAAAAAATCCCGATATTTCTCCGATATATCCACGATATATCCATTTTTTGTAGTCACCGATATCGATATTGGGTAGAAACGATATTTCCATAATATTCATTAAAAAAATAAAAAATTTCGGTAAATATCGGCATGTAATATCGATATCGCTTATTTTTTCCACAAATTAAATCAAACATCGTTAGATATCGAGTAAATATTGAAAGATATCAAGGAAATATTGAAAGATATCGAGAAAATATTGATGAATTTCGAGAAAAACTCCAAAAAAATAGTGTATGTATATAAATTTGTCATAACTGTAAATTTTTTTAAATTTTTTTGTTAAATTTATGTATTAAATGTTTGCTCTTAAATTTTTTATAAATTTTAAATTTACCGATATCGATATTCGATATCGATATATCCATCGATATTTCCATAAATTTAAGACCTCGATATTTCCATCGATACCGATATTTTGAACCTTGATTTCTGGAACCCTCACCATTGACCTTGTCGCGGGGCATTGTTCAGAGGGGGTGAAGGAGCTCTCGGTCATGCATAATTCAAGAGATAACCCGCGAGTCAGGGTATGGGTATGAGTATGACCCATTTAACAATATGGTATCGTTTCACACCGTGAAACGTTTCATATAAATTTTTGTCATGTTAATATGCTCTCCATTCTCATTCTTTTAAGTTACTTTCGTATATACATTAACAATAAATAGTTAGTTAAAATTGAAAGTAGAAATTTAATCTAACGGTAAATCTCTTCTATGCATTAAGGTTCTCATATATAAATTTTTATATGCTTTAAAAGACAAATCATATTATATCATTCTTCGTAGTTACAGATATTTCGAAATCAAAAATTTTGTTCACTGTTATTTTAATGCAAATCAACAATTAATTAATCTCAATAAAATCAAAAGAAACCTGGGTTTATTACATTTTGGTCTAATTAAATTAGAGTTATTACATATTAGTCTACTACTTTATAGAAATTAAAGAAGGGATAATTACATCATGAGATATTATTCTTAGTCTATCTACATCAAAAGCCTCGACTGTACAATAATAGCATGGAGAGGCATTTCCTGTAATGTAAACCCCCAACTATTGATACAAATTATTTCAGATTTGCCTCTACTAATTTATTCAGTTTCCTTACTAGTTGTCGATAGCAAAGGCGTCCCATCCGCCCATCCCTTCTGTCATGTCTGTCAATGTCAAACAATGCCAAACGTGTAGTATCTCCTTTGATCTACGATCTCTAATTCATAGGTTTTCTCTGTCCGTTTTTGTGTTCGAAGTAGTTCAAATTCAAATTTCAAAATCCAATTCGCTGTTATGTCTAATATATTCATCCAAAATTCCGGACCCATGGTATCAATTCAATTTATTCCCGATATATACTGAGATTTATCCGACATTTATTTTTTCCTGTAAAAATCGTGATGGATTTCATTCTTACTGTTATTTATAATACCGAATGCAGAGCTATGAAGATTAATGGCGGTTTCTCGTTTGATGACCTTTCCCGAGGCATTGGTGATATGTGGTCTGAATTAATTTCAGGTATGTGGAAACTTTGATATTCAGTTGGTTCGGTCAATAATTGTGTGTTGAAATCTGATGTTGATATGGAGAATATGCTTTCTATTTGTCATGTCATGTCTAAAAAATTAATATATATATCTGTTGTGCAAATCTCCAAGAGCCCCACTATAGTTATCCCCACCATGAATTCGATCAATGAAAATACTCTTATGGATGATTGTGCATTGCGAAGTAGTGTAGGTCATCATAGTTTACATTCTGTAGATGATTCCACCTATAATAATGATATTAATTTGGGTGTGAGGAAAAAAGTATTGAAACAGAGCATGTTGCCATTTAAAGTAATTAAGAAATTAAGTTTCCTAGGCCAGTCTTCCAATGTCAGTGGTGAGGGAGTGTTTCCCACTTATGATATATGTCCATTTACTGAAAGAACTCCACTCATATCCGATGGCTGGCATGACCTATTTGATGGTGGCATTGGTACCATATTCCAAAAAGGTGCAATAGGGTTTAGGACCGCATTAATCAAGCATGCCACAATGCATGGTTTTAGATATAGGTTTGTGAAGAATCGTCCGAAATACATCCTTGTAGAATGTGTTGATAAAGTTACATGTGGTTGTGAATGGTATGTTAAAGCTCGACGTGTGAAGACATGTAGGTGGTTTGAGATATATAAAGGTCATTTTCATCACAGATGCCTCGGTAAGGTTGTTTATTCAAAGAAAAATCGTCTAAGTCCTAAAGTTATTGGTCAGTTGATACGTAATGAGGTAATGGCTGACCACGATATAAATGACAGTAGAATTGTTGAAATCATGAAGAATAATTATGGCATAGATATACCGTGCTACAAAAGCTGGCGTTCAGCCGAAGAGGCCAAAGACAGCTTCTTCGGTTCATACAACCAGTCATACAATGAACTCCGACGGTATTCTTTAGTTGTTGTTCGCACTAACCATGGTATATACATCTACTTCTAATCACTGTGAAATATATATTTATATATTCCATATATGTTAATGCGACGTGTAATTTGTATCAGGAAGTGTATTCGATTTGGAAGTAGACCCCCTACACAACGTTTCAACCGTGTTTTTGTTGCGTTCAGGCCTTGCCTAGATGGTTTTAAATCATGCAGGCCAATGTTATTCCTTGATAGTACGTTTCTCCATGGACGTGCAAAGGGTACGTTACTGACTGCAATTGCAAATGATGGATATGACGACAATATTTTTGTGTTGCTTAGGCAGTAACATAACCTTCTGTTTAATTTATTTTCATATTTGTGTATGATATACCTCATTTCTGTAGAAGTTACTCTCATATTTGTGTATGATATTTGATTCGATTTTATGATATATTTTTTGTAGGTCTATTCCCAGTAGCATTTGCAGTCGTCTCTTCTGAAAACACTTCTAATTGGACATGGTTCTTGACAAAAATACGTGATCACTACACACATGAGAAGGACATTTTTTATGCATCTGACCGGAACAGTGGATTAATATTTGCATTCCCACTCGTATTTTCCACGCCCAACCATTATTTTTGTCTGTTTCATCTCCTTTCTAATTTGAGGGGTAGATTTAGTGGGGGGTTACAGAAGAACACCAAACATAAGCTCGCTGACCTGTTTAGGGAGTGTGCATATCACCCAATAAGTGATTGTTTGAAAAGAAAATTGAAGATTTCAAACAAGTTGGAGGTCGTGCAGCTGAAGACTGGTTAACACAATTGTCGTACAACAAATGGGTTGTCTCGCATGCCCCACACATTATTCGATACGATGAAATGACTTCCAACGTGGCTGAGTCGTTCAATTCTTGGTTGAAGGAGACTCGTGGACCACCCATCACACAAATGATTGACCATATTCATCAAGTTATTCATTTATTGCCTATTCGAGTTAATATGACTGCTACTTTGTGTTTATGTTAATCATACTAACACATCTTGTTTTGTACCAATCTCACGTTCCACAACTTTTGGTCCTTAACAGAGATTAGTAGGTGGCAGCTGGAAAAAAAGAACAAAAGCACGACGTGGTCAACCCTACTGTGCCCAATTAAACATGATCTTTGGGTTGTTTTATGTTATCTATCTCAGTCATGGAGGGTATGTCAGCGGGGGAACGCCAAGTTTGAAGTGAAGAGCTCACCATCTGTTGTGGTCGATGTCGAAAACAGACACTGCTCGTGCTTCCAGTGGCATATAACTGGTTTCTTATGTGCTCACGTTGCTGCTGTAATTGTCCAACACAGTTCATCTCTTGATCGTTAGATAGATGAATATTTATTGACATCCTAATACCAAGCCTGCTATTCATACTCTTAATTGATCAGTCGCATTCCCGGCAAACTCACCCAATCTAGCCTGTCTTTGTTCCCCTGTTCTAATTAGTGTACGATTAGCTGCTGCTCTCCATGCATCAAATTCTTCATTTGGTGTGCGCGTGCCTATAGGTATAGTCGGCTATACATATAAGTTAGAATCTGTATGTTCGTTCCATGTTGAATTGTCAAACTGTTCTGCCCTCTGCCTTGAATCACTTTCTGATTCACCTTCTGAAATAACCCCACTGCTACCTTCCTTCCACTGCTTCTCCAGATTTCATAGTGTCTCATTTTCAAATGTCGCGGGTTTCAATACCACCCTGTGTTTTCGGAAGTACAAAAGTTGAAGAGTAGAAAAGCAAACCATTAATAACTAATACATCCAAAAAATATATTCCATATATCAAAACTTAATATCAATTAAACGTGATATCTCTGTTCACTCTATATGTATATACTTACATCAACTGGTCTAAGTCTACTTAGCCTTATGTCCTTAAGAATTTTGCATAACGCTGTCAAGTCCCACTTTAGTATATGGGTGGAAATGCACCACTGTGTGTAGGCTCCATCATGTTTGTGTGAGCACATAGCCAAAACTGTTTTAGGAAACATCAAAGAAATATATGTTAAGTAATTAATTCATTTATCACAATCTATGGTATTTTAAACTAATGTCAAATAGTTTTAATTACCAAACTTACAGGGAGAATGATAGCACAACCTGCAATTTTCAAGTTCTGGCTTCCAGACAGCTGCCCCAGTAACATCGACACAACAACAACATTCCAGTCATAGTTTTTTATATCTTCTACTTTTTCAAGATACATTGTGTAATGCCATGATACAGAAGTGGATCTCCCCGGTGTAAGCAAAATAGCCATCAAGTACATATGAAGCAACCTTGCTACATCACCATTTCTCCTGCCATTGTTTAACTGTATCACTGACTAAAGTCTGGAAAAAAACTACCCTTTTTGTCAACAGATATCCACCTCTATCACCACTGATTTCATGCTCAAAACATCTGGCAACCCAACTTGGCACAACATAATCAGTATTTCTCAATGGTATATGTGTGGTGCCACATATTACTCCGAATATCATCTGCACATCTCTGTTTGTAACTCTCATTTTTTTCTCCTCCAATAATGAATTCACCTGAAGGTTGGTCAAAAGTACTCATAATATGCTTTATATCTTATTCATTCTTATGCCACCTAATCCTATAACGTTCATAATCCACATTCCTAATGGCATCAAATAGTAGCCAGAATGGTCTTTCGTATTTCTGCCAGATGCATATCATTGAATGCAAGACCTTGGATTTCTTTTGTTGCCGTAACTAAATTACTCCTAAATAATTCCTTCCATCGTCCGGGCATGTACTACCTAGGAAAGCAATTACAGGACATTATAACTCACTCCTAAAATAATGCATACTAAGACTGTCTGCTAATTAATGTGAAGGTTTGAGAATTACCAAAATAGTTCTATAGTCCCATGTCTGAGTCACTAGAATCTGTTGTCGATTTATTCAAAATGTCCCCCATTATCCCCCTTGATGTACCCGAGTCGTGCTATTTTCCTAATTTTCTAGACATTTAATACACAACAGGTCATTACATTATAAATATTTGCTTTCTAATTTGATTATACTTTTATCTAGCAACAACAGTTGTAAACATCTAGCACCTACAGATAATTTTGCAAACATTACGTTCAACATTCTGTCAGATGTTCATTACCTCGTCTGTGGTTACCAACCATTGACTTCTTCCTACGTTCTATGTTTTGTGGCCTTCGTCTTGATGGAGATTATTGGTCCCGAAACGAGTATAAATCAATGTATGGGGGGAATACACTGATGTTAGATTTTCCAATTTTTAGGAAAATGCTCTTTCGAAATTCAGTCAAGTAGATCTTGAAAGTGCTCACTGAACTGACAGTCTCAGGGACAGCAGGGACAAATCAGCCAGGGACCAAAGAAACTGAGTCTCAAGAAAAGTGCTCTCGGAAGCTCAGTACAGATAACCCACATACTGACCGCTTAAGCAGCTAGTTAGTTGGATAGCTATCTCAGTAAGCTAGAGTTACGTGCTGAAGTGTGAGCCCTTAAGTTTTACTCGTTTTATGTTCTGAAAACTGGTTTTCCATTTTGCTTAGAAAATAGTTGTTAAGGCTGGTGCATTGATTCAATGTCATGAGAATTGATTCCTCCTGAATTGTAAAACGATGTTGAATGCTCAGTTTAATATGATGACAGTTATGATCCTGAACAATAAAATAAATCAGCACTCAGGGGCATTTTTAACGTGGTTAAGAGATAACCAACTCCTACGTCCACGACCTGATTTAACAGGAAGCATTTCTCTCCTGAGAATTGATACTTGTATTTTAACTTGCTAAGGTGCACGAGTAGCCTCCTTCCTCTGTCAGGAAATCGACCCTTGGGCGTTTTACAAGTCCCAGTCCTTCCCACCAACCAAATCACAAACTGAGGGGTTTGTCTTTCTGGTTTCCAAGTAAGGGTGTGATAATCCCTGCAATCTAAACAATGTTAAGGATAAAGATTATCACTCTAAGAAAATACAGAATAAAGAATCCTATTACAACACTAGGAAAATTTAAATACTCAGAGTGTTGTTTAAGATAGGCTTTGAGCTCTTGGATTCTTGGAGATTTTCAATAGCTCGGAAATTTCCCGTAACCTTGAATGGGGGCAAGGTCATCTGTATTTATACAGAGATTTGAAATAGGTCCGTTAGAGGAGATCTTTTCAAATCTTTCTATATTAGGTAGGTGCATGCAAACTTGTACTTGATTGACTTTTCACCATTCTTGAATGGGAAATTCTCTGGTCCACCACCTGCAGGTTTGAGGAACATTAAATGCGGCGCACTCTCCGTACATACGTGTCGACTCCTCACTGGCTGTTATTCAAACGGCTAGTTCATTGATGCGACTTTATGCTTCATCATACATTTGAAACTCTGAGTATCTTGTACTTTACTCAGGTCAAATGTTTGTCTTATCCGGAGCTGCTGACATTCCTTTAGTCCTCATGTGTTAACATAAATGTTAACTCTCCATTGCGTTTGTAACCTTTTCTATCAGGACTTACAAGTATCAGTAAAATGATACTCAGCCCGATTACTCAGGTTACATTCGGCTTCACTGAGTGGGTCCTGACCTGAGTACCCTTAGTATACTCAGTAGGAGGTCCATCAGTGGAATGTCTTCAGGTTTACTTCTCTTCATCTTCAGGACGATCTTCAGGTGTCTTCAGGATGGACTCTGACCTTTAGGATTGAACACCTTCTTGACTTAGGATTTTCTGGACGTCTCCATCAGTCTTCAATCTTCAGTGAATTCCCCCTGAACTCAATACCTGTAAATAGAAAATCTATTCTAACCTGTCTATCCTGAACTCTCTCATCTTGACTTTCTATATTTAGGCAAATTCATCAAGGGGTTTTGGGATCTGAATCAAAACACTCAGATTGTATCCCAACAGAGATTCAATATCTGCATCGCACATTGTACATAAACACTTAATCCTTATTACACACTACATATTCTTTCAATCTAATACATAATTATTTAAAAAAGTAAACAATTCTTGGGGTCGAACTTTGAATACTAGGTGTCATTCTTCCTGTAAAAAAAATAACAAATCACATATTAAACTATTGTTACTATTAATATTATCAAAATGTCAAACAAGGCATGTTCCAATGGTATGCAGGATGACAAATTAACAAGTTATGGGACTACATAGGCGTGTGTACATTATTTTGCTACATGGTACACATATACTCAAAGTGGTACACTTTAAGTCTAACTCTTGCTACGACCTCATACACCCATAATTATATATCATCTGTAACGCCCTAGTTTTCCAAAATGCAATTTCGTCATTCTAGAAACCCAAGTCGTCACTTAGTGACTGAAAATCCATACTATTTTTTTTCCTTAAAAAATAAAACACTATTAATGACATTAAATAGATAGCGGAAGCATGTGTTTCGTTAAACGAACACGTAGACAGCGGAAATATAATTTTTTTGTTATGAAAGACGCAGTAGCCATTTTGATGATTTACTATGCTAGGATCTTTGTAAAAAAGTTTGGCGCAAAATAAACAATAAATAAGCTCTATACATCATTGAGGAATTTTTTATTCGTTCATCACTTTTGCATATTTCTAAAGTCGTAATAAGAGTTATCATCCTTAACTCCTTTTCTTTTGATGCATGATAAAATACCAATACAGGAAACCGTATCACTCTTCCGCTGGCACGAACTCCACCTCGTCATATCCTGAAAAAGATTTATAAATAAGGGGGGTGAGATTTGAATTCTCAGTGTGGGCGACCTGTACGCTACTATACAGATTGGCAGTACGCAAACGTATCATTTTGTAAAAACATTTTTCATAGCCACAAAGGCTCATCATTCATCATATAGCCCTCAGGCTCTATCCACCATGGCGCCTAGCTACACAAGCCAGACCACTACATATCATTTGAGATACTTTTAATCATATAGCCCTGAGGCTCTGTCCACCGTGGCGCCTAGCTACACAAGCCAGACCACTACATATCATTTGAGATATAGCCCTGAGGCTCTGTCCACCGCGGCGCCTAGCTACACAAGCTAGACCACTACATATCATTTGAGATACTTCGCCCGTAGGCATTTGGGTAATAACCTTGTAATCGAACCCAAAGGTCAAAACATTTTCATTCGCATACACCAACAGTCCATATAATATTCAAGGCAATACAGTAAATGCCACACACCTTAAACGCTTTCCTTTTGTAAAAACAATCACCGTTCTTTTCACCCAGAAATCCTCATCACCATTCTCGCACTTAAACCTAGTATCATTCGCTGCGTTTCAGTTATTGATGTCTTAGAAATCCCTTTAGATTTTATACACGTTTGTCCGAAAGGGGGACTTTTGAGCACTTAAAGTCTTATTCTCTTTATTCTTATCACTTAAGAAAACATATAGTCCTAAATTCAAACAAGAGAATATAATATTTTAAAATTAGCAAGAAAACTTTATGTGCTAGACAAAGCAAGAAAACATGATGTTCTAAACATAGCAAGGAAACATAATATCCTAAACTTTGCAAGGAAATATAATATTATAAACTTGAAGAGTATATAGCACATACACCTTAAAATAGAAGAACATGTAGTATTTTAATGTCCTAAATTTTAAATAAAAAGAACATATAGCATGCAATTTGCTAAGGTTTTAAACTTGCAGTAATTAGTGTCCTAAACCTTTAAATGATAAACATGTCATCATAAAATTAGAATAATGAGTTCTAAACCATGAAAAAAAAATTCATACTTAGCATTTTAGAACTCCAAATCACTATCACATCATGCTCATCAAATATGATCTATTTCAACAAGAAACAATTTGAAAAGGAATACATTTTATTTTCTATTCTTAAGTATTTTCTAAGCACATTTTAATACAACCAAAAATCACAAAATTAGTATAATGAGATCATAATTAGGTGTATAACACCCAAGATTTGTGGTAATTCAATTTGTAAGTTAAAATTTTAGGTTTTGGATCGTCTTTAGAAAGAGGACAATGATTTTCTTAGGTTTCCAAAAAAAAATTCAAGCAGCGCAACCTTAACAAAATATTTTTTGTAAATATTTAGGCTTGTTCAAAATTTTTGGAATAAATCATGGAGATCCCTAAGTTCACGTAGTATTTAATAGTGTATTTTACAAAAGTTGTGCTCGAGCCGATTTTTCTCAAAATTCAAAGAATTTCAAATTTGGGGACTTCTCAAGGCAAACAAGAAAATATAGCCCTTAATCTAAAATCAACACTAAACATCATGCCATTCACTTAAATCATACATTCACATAGCATTTATCAACACATAGCCTTCACTAACATAGCATTTAGACTAGTTTTATCATGGAAAACATTTACTCGACTTCTAACAAGAAGGTAACACATGAGCAACAATATTCAAGTAGGGCAGTTTGCATTTTGGACTACACTTATACCAACTTGGAGTATTTTATAAAAATATCAAAACTCATCCAAAAATTGTGAAAATTTTACAGTAGCTACCTCATCAAGTCTAATTTACAAATAAAATTTATTTCATGTAATTTTGTTTAGGAAAACATGAGTTCTAGGCTTGTTTTCAAAACATGGCAGATTGTTCCAGAAATTTTCAGAAACTGTGCAACTTTTGAAATAATTTTGGTAAATGTATTTAAAAACCTCTAAATTTTTTGAAATAAATAATGAAGGTACTAAACCTCATCTAGTATTTTACCATCATTTTAAAAATATTTTTCCATGAACTGATTATTACCAGAAAATCCATAATTTCTAAATAAGGAGCATTTTGTCACACATTCTTAGAAAATTCATAACTTATTAACGAAAACTCCAAAATTTCTCAAACTAGATTCAAATGAAAGCTAACTTGATCTAGTTTCTAACCATATAAATATAATAAAAAAATATATAACACATGAGTTCCGAATACTGTAAGAAATCCGAGGTCAGTGCATAGAGTGTGTGGTTTGTGTGCATGCTTTCACTTACATTTTCTATTCCATAACTACCATGCCACCAACATTTTAACACCTTCAAAAACATCACCCAAGACTTCATTTATCATGCATTTGAACATTAAAAGTAACAAAGTCCTAAGGTTTCATGGTATCTAAAAATATGAAACAATAAACACACATAGCTTACATACACATGAAAGAAAACCAAATATTTTGAGTTGGGGTTTTACAACCTTAGGAGCCTTTTTCTTGTTAATAAAAGAAGCTTCATTTGTCCCTTGACCCTTAAGCTTGTAGGAATGGAGCACCACTTGGAGGAATACTTTGGTTTTGAGCTAAAACTAGGCAGTGGAGTAAGTTAGGAGAAGTGGAGAGGAAAAACATGAACTTAAAGAGAGAGGGAGAGATGTTGGCTTCCTCTTTGCAAGGAAATGACTCCAACCTTCAACCTAACTCCATGGATTTCTTGATACTTGAGAATGGAAGCTCTCTTATGGTTAGAAATGGGAGAAGAAAATTTCTTCCCCCTTTGAAATGAAGATGGCCGAAAGTTGTAGGAAAATAAAGGAGAGGAGTTTGCTTGATTTTTCTTCTTGAGTTTCTTTGCTCAAAGTAAGGAAATGAACCAAGACAATTCATATATAGGAAAATGGGAGCATGAGACCGACCAAGGAGCTATAGGAAAGGGTAGGAGAAGTCAAGGGTAGGTATGAAAAGTTAGGGAGTAGGAAAAAAAGCATGGTTCCTTAATTTAGGGGTATGGTACACTTTGACCCAATTTTCTTCAAACTATCAGATTGGTGTCGGTCGTGGGGGTATTTAGGAGGGGAATTTGAGTTCTAACTGTATTTTGGGATGCGATATGGTTTTCAGTGTTGAAATCGGATATTATTCAGTTGCGTTTTGGGCTCCAAAAATTAATATTTTGCTCGTTTTGGCATACAAAAATTTTATATCTTGTATTTATTAATCAAAACTTGTATTTAACTCATTTTGCTAATTAAGTCTTGATTAGGAACTGTAATTACTCGTCGGATCGATGATTTTTGAAATTTAGGATTTTCGGTTCGACATTTGGCATCAAGCGTCTAAATTTTTTGTTTAATAATTCTTTTAAACTTAAAGGCCTTTAAAAGCCTATTTAGGACCTTATCTTACTCATTCCATCGATATGTTTAAGTCTGATTCGCAGTTACGGTGCTAGGAGTGCTTCCGGTTCCGGTTTTGGATCAACCGTTGAGTAGAAATCAACCATTTAAAAACATAATATTCTTAAAGAAATAAAAATCAATAAGTTAAATATATATATATATATATATATATATAAATAACATTTAATATATATAATAGAAAATCCTAATTTGGTTTGGGGTATTACATCATCAGTATACATAATTTATGCCCACCGTTGTACAACCTAAAGATACATATAACTATGAAGATAACGTTACCTCTTGGTCCATGGTGATTTATGCGTGTATCATCTTCCCTGTACTTTTTTCTCTCATGGAAACGCAAACCCAGTTCTCTTTTCCTCGTCATCTAATCGGGTACGTTGTTTCTGCAAATGATAAGACTATACATTTGATCGTACTGCATTTACACTTAAAAAATTACACAATAAAAAATTCAATCATCCAGTTTAATTCGAGAAAATTTAAACCTATAAATTTTTCCCAAAATCCAAAACCAGACTACTTGGAATGTATCACCTCTTCTTACATATTTGCAAACTTAGTTCATCATAGGAATTAAGTGGTTTAGTATCTTACATTTCTATCGCGTGTAAATAAACCTACCTTATCGCAATGAATATTCCGCTTCTCGTTGGTGAACCCTCCTCCACTTCTACAATGTAAAATTTCTTCTCTTGAATTTTTATGGAACCGCTCAAATGGAAGTTGATTTTTCACTTCTTTTTCTCAGACTTCTACTTTAAGTCCCAACAACGTCACATTGGTTTGCTTTTTGTACAGTATATTACTGTTTATTTTGTAAAAAATGTAATCCTACACTTTCTCAGTCTACATTTTTTCATACCATGCATTAAATGATCTTGCTGAGTTGGGAGCCTATACTTTTGTCCCTGGTTGTAAAAATTAAAGATAGGAGGTCTTACTTGTGGTTACACTAATATATTTGGCCCTATTAGTAAGCCCCCATTAAAGAATGGTTTAAAAGTGAGCTCAATATAATCTGCACAGCTTGACATCTAAAAGCTGTCACATTTTTGTGGGGCCTACCCGTGCATTTTTTAAAATTTTAATGGCCGGTAATGTGCACAGTTTATTTTGCATAGCCCCAATTTGCACAATCTCATTTTGCACAGGTTTAATTTGCATAAATTTATATTTGCATAGGTTTTATTTTTATCTAATGCCTATTTTATTCTTTAATTCTGCACAGATTTGTATAATTTTTTTTTCAAATTTACCCATAAATATTTGAAGAAAAAATTTGTACAAATCAGTAAAAATATTTAAAAAAAAAATATTAATCTACACATTAAAAATTTTAATTTACATATACAAAAAAAAAGTTTAAAAAATAAAATTACAATCTTCATCATCATCTTTAAACTTCCATCAAGTCTGCAACTCATTATGCTCAGGTAAAAGTCAAGATCTGCTTAAAAATACAAAATATTTATTAAGAAAAATTCATAAAAAAATACACACACATCACACACAAAAAGTAATTGGATACACACAGAACACATGCAGACACACAGACAGCAGGACACGCACACAACACAACACAACACAACACACAGAGCACACCACTCACAAACAACACACACACTCACACACACACACATCAGGACATGCACACAGTACACCACACACGCACAACAACAAACACACACATCACACAACACACATCACACACAAAAAGCGCACACACACATCACACACATACCAGATGTGCTTTCACACCTTCGCCGTCAATAAATATTCAAAAAATAATAATTATTCAGTTCTATCTAGGGTTACAAATAGAGGAATGGTTCCAGATCTGTTGCCATCTTGAGTGGTGGTGGTCGTCGGCCATCGATCTGGTCGTGAATCATGCGCCACCGTCGATCGCCCATGTTGCAAAGCTTAAAGCCTCCTAAAAACTGCCCACATTGCCCTCACTGCACCATCTTCAATTTTTGCCATCGCGTGTTGGAAGGGCTCCGTCGCCATGGCTTCTTGAGCTCCATCCCATTCTAAAATCGAAGAAGAGAAAGAGAGAGAGAGAAATTTAATTTTTAAAATGGCAGAAATTCACATTAAGATAGGAGAGAGGGGGAGCGGCGGGGTGAGTGTGTTGGGGGTGCTGACTAAGTCAGTATAAGGGCCCACTAATTTAGACTGATTTTTAATTTTTTAGACTTATTTTGTAAAATAAAAAAAAGTGTATGACTTGAATTTAGGTTTTATGAGTAGACTATTGTGTGATAAACTCAAGAAACCTAAGTTGTCTCATGTTGCAAAAAATGAAACACAACACGTAAAGTGGAAAATTTCTTTTAAAACAACAATAGAACATATCACACATAAAAGAAAAATGTATGCTAGAATTTCATAGTTATATAAGTAATGCATTAACCCTTATTGTTGGTGAGTTTCATCAGACTAATAAGAATATATTACTGACATTAGAAGCAGTGATGCAGAAATCGCCCTAAGCGTTAGACGGTCATTTGCTGACCCGATTTCTGCAAAATCGGCAATTTTAAACGTTTTCGGGCCTAGACAGTTCTAGGCGACCCTAAATTTGTATTTTTATCTATTTAAAAAATAGGCGGCCTGCATAAGCAGTCTAGGAGCTAGACGGCCAGAAAACACACGATTACCGATTTTTTACTTTTACAACCTTGATTAGAAGAAAAATAAATAGAAGAATGAAAAATGATTTATTATAAAAGTTACTCACATGAAATTGTGAAGGAACTTGGACAAATAAAATTACACATGGTTCACAAATAATTTGTATAAATATATTTTCTTTGCTTTTTTTGTGAGTGTATCAAAGTTGCGAGATACTTATTCATATATGACAAACACTTATATAGAAATTTCTACGGATCTAAGATTCGTAGAAATATCCATACCCATGCCCATTAACCTACAAATTCATAACCCATGACCCTGATCCGTGACCCATGACATTAATGGGTTAATAGTAATATTGATTTCAAATCTTCATTTCACACCTCCTCCTTCTCTCTCTGCTCGTTTTCTCTCCCACGTCTCGGTTCCCGCATTTTTTCTTCGACGGTTTTCTACAATTTTTCCGACGGTTTGAAGGCGGTTTCCGTTCCTTTTAAGGTGCGTAACTCTTATTTCATCCTTTCTTCTCGCTTTTGTGTTGATATTGGTGTGTTTTCTTCTTCGCGACAAGGTTAGTGAAAACCTAGGTTTTCTGGTTTATTTATGCTTTTATGTTGATTATTGTAGTCGCGTTTGTGATTTTTTTTGTTTCGAACTTGTTTTTTCATTTTGTTCATCGTAGGGCTTAGTTTTTGTTGATTTTTTATTTTTCAGTTTCACATATTATTGTTTCTATTCTCCAGATTTTGTTGCATGTTAATGTTCTGGTTTATTTTTGTTTTTGTTAAGCTTGATGATCCTTTGGTTGTGCTGTTCATGTATGTAATATGAAAGTTTCTGGTAGTAACATAGATAGTTACTGTATTGTAACATATATATACGTATTTTGTAACACAGTTTCTGTGCATGTTTTATTTATTTTATTATGAAGTTTTGTTAAATCTGTAACACAATGTTCATATTTTTGTAACATATTTTCTATTTTTGGTCTTATTAGTTGTTATTTACATATTTTTTCTTCTGTTTCATTTTAAGTTTTTTATTATCATGTTTATATTCTGTAGTAATGTGCATATATTATTTCTTATTAACATCTATTGATTAGTAACACAGTTTGCATGGATAGTAACATGAATTATATTGTTTAGTAACATCTATTTTGTTTAATTGTAACACAACTTATTATGATTGCAGAAGTGTTATCCTTTTTATTTACTAATTAACATTTTTATAATTACTGAGTAGTAACACATTTTACTGTTTTAGTAACATGTTTAAGATTATTTAGTAACACACATGTTATTTAATTGTAACATAAATAAATTGTTTCTAATGTTTATTTTCCCTTTTTTACCAGAATTTACAATGGCTTCAGATGATTCTCCTATTTTACTTTTAGAAGGTCCTTTTGCACCATCGCGGAGGCAGGGTAGGCCTGCTAAGGGTAAAAGTACCTCCATTGTGACTGTTTCTTCTCAGCAGTCGAGGTATTTTTATTAGTTTTTGTGTTTGTTGCATTTTATGTTACATATATGTATTTTTTATATATTAATGCTCTTTTATTTTCTATTTTTAAGGGATTTTACTCCTCACTTTAGACCGACTGTCTTATTTGAGCTTCTTTGGATATTAAATGATGAGCAGAAAGAAGCTATAAGGAGTATTGGTTTTGGTGGGCTTTTAAATTTAAATCTTCCAAGACTGTGTGGGTATCCGATGTTGAGATGGTTAGTTGAGAACTTTAATCCTCACAATTGGCAGCTATCAGTTGGCAGTACTAGGAGTTTTGTCATCATACCGGATGATGCGCATGACATATTTATGATTCCAAGGAATGCTGGTCATGAGGTTGAGGTTTTTAACAGGGGAGAAGTAAATGTTCTGCTTGAGAAGTATTCTGAATTGTATGATATTAGACCATCTTCGAGGTTGTCTTCACTCGCTGATCTTTTCAGAATGAGATTGAAGAATGGGTATGATGATTTTAAGAGGCTCTTTGTGTTTTTCTGTCTTTCTTGGTTGTTTACTCCAGCTTCAAATCATTCGGTTTGCAGTCCTGTCATATTTAAGTCAATTGTTGATGTTAGTCGAATTGGGAAGCTTGATTGGTGTTCGTATGTGTTTACAAAGTTGTGTGAGAGTGTTGAGTCTGTCCGTAATGGAGCCCACAATGTTACCGGTTGTTTGTTGATTCTTCTGATTGCATATCTGCATAGGATTTGATGGCGCGGTGTTGATCTGCCTTGCTCAATCCCGTTGATATAACATTGGAATGAGGAGAATATGCAACTTCGTTGCAAGCAAGAGTCAGATGCCGGTTTGTATGGTGATGGTGATTTGATTTTGGATAATTATCCTGTTACAAGAAATAGAGCTTTGAGGTTTTCAGCTGATGTGAATTTGAGGACCTCTGTTTCTGGTAAAGTTGAGGTAATATACACTAACTCTTATATTATTAAATTTTATCATATTTTATAGGTTTTAGTAATAATCATATTACTGAATATTAATTTGTTTTACTCAGTAATATGTATATTACTTAATTGTAACATATTTTTTTAAATATAGTAACATTGATTTTATTGAATAGTCACATAGTTTTTTAAACAAAGTAACATTAATATTATTGATTAGTAACATAGTGTTTTGAATACTGTAATATAATTTTTTAAATGTAGTAACATTAATTTTTTTATATTAGTAACACAACCATTTTAATATAGTAACATATATTTTTGGTCTATAGTAACATATTCTCTAGTTTATGTAGTCTAATATTTTGGTGTAGGCTGTGCAGTTCCAGCTGGAGAATTTGTTGAAAGAAATAAACCAGTCATCATCTGGTTTTATAACTAAATTGTCTGAAATTAAAAGCAACTTGCCTGAATCTAATCCGGATTCTGATTCTCAGTTTTGGGGAGATGAGTCCTTTCTTAGTATAGTTGACGATCTTGTTGAGAATTTTAATCGTGCAAAAGTTTTATCGGATGGCCCTAATTTTGAATTGTTTCCTGATAGTCCTTTGTTTAAAAATCGTCTGATAATCCAACTCTTAAGGTTGAGTAGGTTTTGGCAGAGAATGTTGAAATTGGTGTAACTGGGAAGGATTTCGGTGTGAAAAAAGGTCTGTCTAAGGATGCTGTTGATGAAGGTGCCAGAAGAAGAAGTAAAGGAAAGGGAAAAGCTGTCGTGGAAAGCGAGGAGGAGGAGGAGTATGTTGATGTTGATTCTGAGAGTGAGGAAGAGGGTGGAAGTGAAGAGTTGGAGGAAGAAGAGGCAGATGAAGGAGAGGGAGATAAAGGAGAGGGTAATCACGAGAAAGAAATTGTTGGAGAGGAAGAAGAGGATTTAGAAGAAGAGGAGTCAGAAGAAGAAGAAGATGAGGCAGAAGAAGAAAATGAGGCAGAAAAAGAAGTTTTGGAAGAAAATGTGGGTAAAAATGAAGAAGGTATTGGAAGTTCAGTGGAGGGAAAAAATGATGAAGGTTTGAGCAAGGGTGGGGTTGATATGCAGACTGATGAGGGAGTTGATAGCAGCTCATCTGGGAGGGAGAGTGAGGAAGAACATGATGGAGATAATGAAGCTGATTTAGAGGTTGAAACGGCAAAAGCAGTGGAGGATGAAGAGGCTGCTTTTTTTAACCAGATTATGTCAAGTTTTGGTCCTCTGAATGGATTTTTGAGCCCTCTGTTTATGATTGAGAAGAAAAATTTGGTTGGGTTGGAGGCTTGGAGCGGTATGAGAGTGAACTGGTTGATTACATCTTTCACTACAAGGATAATCTGCTGTAAGTTATTTTCTCTTTTGAGTAACACTGTTTTTTATATATAGTAACATATTAAAGTTAAGTATGTAACATGTATATTAATCCTTTTTTTATTTTTATTTTTTATCAGTGAGGAGTTTTTTCTATCTAAAAATGACATGTATCTTGTTTCACGGGAGAATTTGCTAACTATGCTTCCTCAGACTGATATTGCTCATAATATTATCAATGCCATTTGTTATATTTCATCCTGTGGAAGCAATTTATCGTCATCCAGTTCAAGTTTGTCTCGTTTTGTGTTTGGGTTGGATTACAACGTAAATTTTCAAATTTTCCTTTTTTCTTTCTTTTTTAATGTGATTTGTTAAATTTATTTATTCTCTTTTATTTTTTTCTGTAGACACCTTTAAATGATATATTAAGGAAGCAAGGGTCATTGGTGGATAATGAAAGTCAGGTTTTTGGTGGTTGGAGAATCTGGCTTGAGTCAACATCAGTTGAGAGGTTCTTGTCTGCTGATTTGGTAATTAATTTATGATAGAGTAACCCTTCATATTTTATATAGTAACATATTTTTTGAGGAAGAGTAACATATATATTTTATTGCATAGTTTTTTTCTTTTTCAGATTTTTCTTCCTTTTTGTATCTATGAACACTATGCTGTTGCTGTTTTTAATTTCTACGAGGACAAGATCCAGTATTTGGATAACAGGGTTCATGTTGTTCAGAAGACATATGATGATTGTCTGTTGCTTCTGGTTAGTTTTTAATTTTATTTATTTATTTTTATTTATTTTTAATCCTGTATCTGAGAATTTGTAATGAAGTGTTTTTATATAATTTGTAGAGGAAATATATGGCAAAGTTTCTTAATGAGATGAAGCATCCAAAGGCTGATCTTGTTAAAAAAATACAAGATTCAGACTATGAGGCTTTCATGGAGGTCTAGTGAAGACAACAAGGACTGTGGTGTTTTTCTGATTAACCATATTTTGAATTTCCAAGGGGATTTGTATGATATGCCACAGTTGATGCAGGTAATACGCTTTTTATTATTTTGTAACATAGATTATATAGTTTAGTAACATATTGTTTTTTATATATTCTAACATTTTTTTTTTATATATAGGCTAATTCCAGGATCTTTTTAAGGGCAAGTTACTGTTCGAAGTTTATTTTATCAAACTTGAACAAGTACAGAAACAATGTTTTGAAGAAGGTGCATGATTTTTACGTCAACAAACCGGCTCTGTTGGCTGCTTCAAAAGAACAGGGTTCACTGGATAAGAAGAGGAAATGTGAACCTATTACCTATTCAAAGAGAAATTTGAGATCAAGGAGGAAGGATTGAGTTTTTATGTGGATTTGATTTTGTGAATTTGAAGTGTTTGTGGTTCTGGCTGTGGATTTGATTTGGTGGCTGTGAATTTGTGTTTATATTGTGAAATTTGGGTTTGCATGTGGGGATAATTTTTTGCTGAATATTGGGGTACAGATCTTTGATACATTGGATCTTTTTATGTTGAATATGGGGGGTATAGATATTTGATGGGTGAAGTTTTTTTTTGGGGGGGGCACAGATATATTGCATCTTTTAAGGTTGTATATGGGTGTAGTAGATG
>JAPKLY010000127.1:345714-375006 GCA_026898435.1 Prunella vulgaris | reverse complement strand
CCCCCACAGATATATTGCATCTTTTGAGGTTGTATATGGGTGTAGTAGATGCAGTTTTTGCATATTGTGGTAGTTTGAATGTTTGTTTGAATATTGTGGTAGTTTCTGCATTTTTTGCATACTATATTATTTTGGAATATTGTACATTTTATTATCCTTTGTTATATGTTTATTTCTGATGTTTGTTATATTCTTTGTTCACTGGATTTTTTCGATAATACATATGTTGGAAATTCATCCATCATAAGGTATATATTATATTTAAAAAATTCTATAGTAACATATTTTGTTACATATTGTAACATTATTTTTTTGTTTATAAAAATCAGTTTTTTATCAAATGAGGAAGTACAAAGGAAGATTATGAAGGTAAATTTTTCATTTTATTTTACATAGTATTATTTACATATTTTAATAGTAACATAAATTTAATTGAATAGTAATATTGATTCAAGTTTATAGTAACATACAAATTTATTTTGTTGTGAAATATTTTCCAAGACATAAAAATTATTATTTTATAGATAATATAATCAATTTTCAACGTTTTAAAAGTTTTATAGTGATATTCTTTTAAAATTTTGAAATGTAACACTAATATATATTATATAGTAACATTCACAAAAGTCACTTGTAACATATTTTTTTAATCAAATTTAACCCAAATAATTAGTCAAATAAGTTTGAAAATTCTCTTTGAATTCTTTTTTATTCCAAGAGTAACATATATTTAAATGTATAGTAACATATATTCAATTAAGTATTTGCAAATTGTTAATAAATTACATTTTATTATTAGTTGTTCAGCTCACAAGTCAACAAGATTATAATTTGATAGTAACACAGAATATCAAAATTTGTAACATTTAAATAAGGTATATGTAACATACTCAATAGTAACACAGATTGTCAAATTTTGTAACACTAGCATCAGGTAATTGTAACATATCCCTATAGTTATTGAATTTAATCCTTTTTTATAATACTAACAAAAGTCAACAGTAATCTATTTATATATTAACACAGTTTAATCATTTAGTAACACAAATTTAAGGCAACGGTAACATATGCAAATAGTAACACAAATTTATCCATTTTGTAACACTGAAATAAGGCATCAGTAACATAATCTTTAACATTAAAAATATAAATGCAGTATAGAGAATGAGTTTTATATCAAATGAGCATTTGGTGTTTGCGTGCCATATTCCATTGACAGTTTTTTCTTCTTTTTTTGAGTTCCTTTGAAGTGACCTTTTATTCTAGCTTTCCTTCCCTTTGTTGTTGAGCGTCTAGGGTCCCGTATTTCAACTCCTTCCACAGTTTCACCTGATTTTTCTGGCTGTTGTTTCGAGTAAAACGCCTTTGCCTTCATTGAGTCTCTTTCCATACTTTCTTCTAGCATTTTTCTTGTTTCAGCATCTCTCTCGCACTCCAATATAAGGCTGTAGCTCCTCCTAGCCATTTGATGTCTCCACGGAATTAAACTTTGTATCTTTCTTGCTTCCATTGCTGTGTTTTTTTCCCAAATTTGTAACTTTGCATCCTTTGTCCACCTCGTACGTATGTATTCACTCGGTATTTCTTGTACCGAGTTAATATGCAGCACACATATGCAGTGGCAACACAATATGCCACACTCTTCAATTTTTTTGCAGCTGCACTGTATTCTAATCATCATATGTTCAAAAATTACCCTATGTGCTTCTCCTTTTACTGTTACATCATAAACAAATGTGGTATCTTCTCTTGCAATCTCTTGTGATGTACAAGATAAGCTCCTTAGGAATTCATTCTCAAATGTTTTGAAAATGGTCAGCGTGTAAACTTCTGCAGCATGTTTCACTATTCCGGTAATCATCAAACTTGACTTAGGCATAATACGCTGACACTGGAACTCGTCATTTGTTTCGTTTGTTCTCCAAGCTTTGATTGTTTTGTTGAATATTTCATAAAACTCAATCAAGCCTGTGGTCTTTCTTGAATTGAAAGATATTGCACTGTTTGTACTCTCACTTCGCTGCGATGATCGTATTCCAGCTGAAAAGAAATCCTTGCTCAATGTCATACACCATTTTTCTTTTAAATTGTAGAGCCTTTCAAACCAAGTATTGTTCTGCAGGTTATAATCATTAATCATTTTCTTCCAGCAATTTTCAAAGTCCTCCCTATCGACACATCCGGATAGACACTTTTTGAATGAATCTTTAAATTGGTTGTTGCTCTTTAACTATGCAAACCTGCTCACTGCATTCTAGTGTAAGTGCCACAGACATAATCTGTGCCTTGTTTCTGGGAAAACCTGATTTGTAACACAGATTATATAATATAGTAACACATAATATACTCTTAGAGTAACTTAAATATTTGGTAACACATATTTTAATTGAAGAGTAACACAAATTTATAGTAACACTATATTTTACTATAAAGTAACACTAATTTGTATTTTATGTAACATAAAAATATTATCATACCTTTTCTATTGCCTTTGAAATTGCTAGGTCCTGGTCAGTGAATATTGTCATTGGAGTCTTCCCAGCCATTGATTTCTTGAACATCGTGAACAACCACTCGAAAGTTTCTGTTTTTTCATCTGATAAAAATGCTATTCCAAACATAGTATTTTTCCAGTGGTTGTTTATTCCTACGAATGGCGCACATATGAGATCATACATGTTAGTCTTATAAGTCGTGTCGAATACCAAAACATCACCATATATATCAAAATCATCTTTCATCATTGAGTCTCTCCAAAAAATGTTACTCAATCTCTCATCTTCATTCATCTCTAACTTGTAGAAGAACTGAGGTTCCTCTTCTGATTGGATCTGTATCAATTCCATGAATTTCTTCGCATCACCCCCCTCTATGTTACTTCTTTTAGTACGGTTCACATAGTTTAGATGGTCTTTCATCGTGTGTCCAATCTGCTCCTCTCCTCCAGCACTATAAGCTAGGTAACGGAATGAATCTGCTGGTTTTATACCAGATGATAACATGTCTACAATTGCTTCTACCTTTCCACCTATTATAGCTCTCTCAGAACGATGGAAATGGTTCAATTCTTTTCTTGTCAGTTGATGATTGTGCTCTATTATGTGTTTTGATACTTCATACTTTCCACATTCAGTTAATCTTGCCCTCATCAATGCCTTGCATTATGTTCTTGTCCCTCCAATCTTTCTTTTTGTGGTTTTCTCCTTAACCACTGTTTCATCACCTGGACGTTTTTTTACCTTCATTAGAGCACACATAATTTTTTGATAACAACACCTTTTTTCCATCTGTTGACCTCGTTTCTGTTGTTTTGCGTACACTAAATCCAACTGATCGGGCATGTGCACAGTACAATTTGTAGATTTCATCAATGGTGTCTCTTTTCATCCCAAGCAATGAGTCACTGAATTCGTTACTATCAAAGTTCTCTTCTTCATTTTCTTGATCAGGTGCATTATCTGACTCCTCTATGTGCCCATCAATAGATTGTAGATCAGTGTCTTTTTCATTATGTATTCCTGCAATATAATATTTATAGTATAAAACATTAATTATATCTAGTGTAACACTATCTATTCTGTTTAGTAACACATAAATTTGAACAATGTAACATGTTTTTAATGAATAAAAGTAACACTGTTTATTTTATTATGGAACAGATAATAATCAATCAGGTTTCATATTTTCTCAGATTTTTAAACATTCAGAATATGTATTTTTACATAGTAACACATAATTATATTAGTTAGGAAAGAAAATAGTAACATATTTTAAGTAATTATTTTTTTAATAGGTGCAAACTATCTGTATATTACTAATATTTATTTTTATTTATGAGTGACATAAGTAATGGAAGAGAGTAACATAGGGAATTGAAGACAGTAAATTATAATTCAATCCAGTAATTTGTAACAATGTGTAAGTCATAAAGTAACATGAATATGTGCATTGAGTAACATATGGAATTGAAGACAGTAACAATTAACTCAATCCAGTAATTTGTAACAATGTGTAGGTCATAAAGTAACATGAATATGTTCATTGAGTAACATATGGAATTGAAGACAGTAACAATTAACTCAATCCAATAATTAGTAACACTGTGTAGGGCATAATGTAACATGAATTTGTTCATTGAGTAACATATGGAATTGAAGACAGTAACAATTAACTCAATCCAGTAATTAGTAACACTGTGTAGGGCATAAAGTAACATGAATATGTTCATTGAGTAACATATTTTTCCCATCTAGAGAATTGTAACACTAGTAATTTTATTTTGTAACACATATATTATGAATATGTAACATATTTTTAAAATTCATTCCACAAGCATGAATTACTATTTGATCTGTGTTTGTGATGTTACCTGTTGTTGTAGAACCTATAGAATTTGGTCTTTCTATTATTTGGCAATCTGGAAAGTAATCATCCATGTTTCTGCTGTATTTTTGGACTCTAATTACTTCAAAATCTTCTTCTGAATGTCATTTTTGAGATTCCGATTAGTTTCCTCCTTCTTTCGATCGGAATCCTTTCTTTGTTGCTCGTTAATTCGTCGTTTTTCTGATGCGCTGCTGTGGGTTTTGGTGAGTTACTGTGTTTTAAATATGGTATTCGCAAAATTTGGCACCAGATTCGGGTATATTTGGTCAGATCCGGCGTTTATTTGGTAAGATACGGGAATGACCCGGATTTTCGGCCGACCCGCGAGATTTTAAAGGATCCGGGTTTTGTGCTTGTTTTTGAAAATTTCTACCGTTGAAATTTCTACGCAAGTGTGCCTCTTCATATATTATACTATATGAATGTTTGTGAAAGTCAATACTTCAACACAATATTATCTTTTAAATTATTTAATTTGGCATTTAACTTTAATCCAATGCCTAAGTAGTTAGCTCATTACTAAGTAGCTAATTAAGTAGCTTGCTTATTGCGACTCTAGCCTGAATTCCTGTCCTAAAAGCAAAGACAATTTGTTCACCTGCAAAGTAACAAATCCATTTGCATTTTGAGTGACATTCACCACCACTTGTGTCTCTTCCACCCTCGACCCTTTCCTTATATTAAATCCACCAACATTCTTAAAATCGCTCTTCAGCCCAACAATAATCACCTCATCAACGATCCATTTTTGTGCCACAGCAAAATCGCCATTCACCACAGCTGATTCAACAAATAGAGAATTGTTCTTCACCAATCCACTACTAAACCTCACGTAGCTCCAATTTCCTCCGGCGCCGCCCATTTCCAAATCCTCACCGTTGTCCAAGAACACCTCACCGGAGTTGTTCCCGCTTTGGCTGAAGGCAACCACCAATAGGAAAGGTGTCTTCCGAGCTTCCGCCGTCGTCATTGCTTCACCCTGCATAGGCAGTATGCTCCCCTCCCGAACATGGACGTTGATGTGATCGGGAGGCGCGGCGAGATTGACGTACTTGCCGCTTGAGGTGTTGAGGGAGCTGGTCGACAGATTGAAGAGATCAAACCAGTTTCCGGCGGGGAAATAGGCATTGACGGACTCAGCTCCCTGTTCTACGACAGGGGAGACGAGCACCCCCTTTCGAAGAAGAAACTGGGAGCTGATATTGTAAGTCGTTGTATCTTTGGGAAACGAGAAGAAAAGTGGTCTTGCGATGGGTGTCCCCTTGGTGTGTGCCTCGTACATTAATGTGTAAAAGTATGGTAAAAGCCTGTAACGAAGGCCCAACACTTTCTTAGCAGATGCAGCTACTGACTCCCACAGATACAGTTCTTTGCGGTTGGACTGTTTGTTGGAATGGTCTCTCGAAAAAGGATAAAATGCCCCCACCTGTAAAACAGCAACATGAATGAATTAAGAGTAAAATAAGGTGGATTGAAAAAAAAATCTTTAATTATTTGGGCAGTTAATGAATTAATTTTTAAGTGGTAACAACTAATATTACTAATAAAAAACATGAATTAAGGATAAATATTGGAGAAAATAAAATCTGATAAATCAGTACATTCACCTGAATCCATCGTCTACAGAGCTCTTCATTAGTGTCCCCTAAGAAACCACATATATCAGCTCCAACCATAGGGATACCAAAGATTCCAAAATTCAATATCCCTGGAATTGAGTAAGCCAAATTATTAAAATCAGCAGCATTATCTCCGGTCGGCGTACTTTCCGGAGCCGACAAAAGTGGACCTACTCAAGACGAATGGCCTTTTGCCGGTGAGATTAGTGAGAGCAATGTTTGTATCCCTGGATTCCAAGAACCCATACAAATTGTGAACGTTGTACTCTGTCACATTCCCAAAATGCAGGGCAGTGGGGGGCAGGGTTCTCTCGTTGATGGAGCGGTTGCTGCCCATGTTGTTGATCTTGTACGGTGGATAATCCAGGGTAGACGAGGAGGAGGAGGTGATGAAATTGGAGGCCTCATTCATGTCGACCCATAGGCCATCAACTGGGAGAATGTCACGAAATAGTTTGATCTCGTTCGTCCAATAGGGCAGAGTCTCTGGGTTGAGGAAATCAGGGAAGTACAAGTCCCCGGGCCATACTTTTCCCAGATAAGGAACACCGTCGCGCTTGATGAAGATGTCGTCCTCCATTCCTCGTTTGTAGGTGCCGTATGATTCGTTCACAGGGATCCCTGCAGCATCATTTTAATCAATTGCGTGCATGAAAGAATTGACAAGTTTATTGATATGGTTTGCTCACCAGGATCAACAATGACCACGTATTTCTGACCCGCTTCATGAAGGGCGTCGACGAATTTCTTCATCCTATCAGCCGGGAAATTGACGGGATCAAGGGTGAAATCATAATACCTATCCATGTAATCAATGTCCGTCCACATCACTTCTAATGGGATTTTATTTGACGAGTAATTTGCCACCACACTCTCAAGATCATCAACATCTTTGTACCCATACCGGCACTGATGAAACCCTGCAACACCAAATAACAATCAATTAATTTTTTCAATCATCGGGAAAAAAAAAATTTGGTCTCATAACTTATTGAATGTCCGATTTTAATCTCAAGAATTTTAATTCTTAGATTTTGATCCATAACTCTTTGGGCTAATATCTAATTTTGATCCTAATTTTGTCAAAAGAGTGAAAATAACATCATTTTTTATTATACACTACACACATGGTGGTTAAATTTAAAATTTTCTGACATCCTTACTAATATTTTAATATTTTTATTAGAGTTTATGTGATATAGAAAAGAATAAATAAAAAATACAAAAACGAAAAAACTAGATTATTTGGCAATCACGTTAGCATGTGAATCAAAAAAACCTCAAGTTCAACCACTATGTGCATCGAGCATAGAAAAAAATCACATTATTTTTACTTTTTCAATGAAAATAAAACAAAACTAAACAATCTAAAAAATTACCCAACCAAAATATAAGAGTCAATATTTTTTTAGAATCAAAATGGGACACTCATGAGTTATGGGAAAAAAAAAAATCTTATTTATATACTAACCAAAAGACCAGTAAGGCATGGGGGCAGGGCGGCCGATGAGGGCAGTGTACTGATCCATGACGAATTCAGGGGTGGGTCCGGCGAAGAAGTAGAGGTCAAGAATCCCTCCGATGACCTTGTATGTAATCCTGTCGCCGGTGTAAACAACATCCATGCCGTTGCTATTGAGAAGCAGGGCACCGTGGGTCAGCCCGTTGGGGGATCTCACGTCCATGTAAAAGGGGTGCGATCCGTACAGATTCAGATTCTCAGATGAACTAGTTATGTCCGCATTCCACAGCGTCAGCACCTGATTGGGCTGCAATTTGAAAGACCTCTTCGTGTGCTCCCCGAGTCCGTACAGATTGGACGAGTTGGGGAGGGAGGACGACAGCTGGAGATACTGATCTTTGAACACCAGGTATTGGGAGGGGTCGCTGGAGTTCGTGTCGAAGAGGATCTCGCCGGAGGACCGCCGGCTCACGCTGAACCCGAAAGGTGTGGGGTTGTGGAGAGTGAAGATCAGGTCCGAGTCCGGCAGGGACAGGGTGCCGTTATTGCTACTGTTCTGACTCGACGGCGGAGCTGCTCTTTCCGGCCGGCGGAGAACGTCGTTCGGGATTTCCCATCGGGTCTTTTCGGCGTCCGTTATTGTCACCCGCAAACGCTCGTTTGTTTCCAAGCTGTAAAAAACAAAAAGATTTAATGAAAAATTTGAGGATTAATTAATAATTGGACATTAAAAAAATTAGATTAATTACGTTGCTGTGAGGTTGAGGAGGGGAATATCGGCCCCCAAAACAGAGGATTCGTTGACCACCTTAAGAACGGCAGTCAACGATTTTCCTGTGGGGTCCGCGCTGACTAATTGTATACTGTATCCGTATCCGGCGACGCCTCCTCCATCTCCTTGCGAAGATACGGGTTGAATGTTAAAGAGTGTGAACAAGAGACCAAGGAGAAGGAAGTAATGACGTGGACATTTTGAAATCTTTGTGTCCATCATTTTTTTGGATTGAATTGTTATTGGAAATAGTTTTACTGATGTTATATATATATAAAAATATTTTTATAATGTATAAACATGGAGTTGACTTATTTTCTTCATTACAGTTCGTATACTTTAATTACTATTTAATAATAATAATTTCTTCTTTTAATTTTTAACTAATACATATTCCACAAAATTAAATAAAGGAATTGGATAAATGGAATGACACATCAACTAATAATTATGTTTTACTCCTTCTGTTCGGTAGAAATTTGGACCTTACACCATAATACATTTTTTATGAAAAATATGGTTTATAAATAAAATAGTAACGTATGAATAAATATTTGTATAGTTCTATGAACATCCAAAAGAAGTTGGTGTGCAAATTCCTATAAAATAGAGGGAGTAATTAAAATAAATTTGTTTAGGTTGTCTTTGAATAGAGGATTTTGATGCTATAGATTTTAAAATCCACAACTTAAATCTAATATATTAGTTGGGATAAATTATTCAAATTGATTGATTTTAAATATTTATCAATTTTTGTTCAAATTGAGAGAATTTTGTATATTTAGCAAAATCATGTCATTTAAAATTTATAAATGCTTAAATCCATTTATTTTTAAACCTCTTGGATTTCAAATGACTATATCCGAATACATCCTTAAAGTTATTATTATTATTATTTAATATTGAGGAGTATGTTATTTAATAATAATATTAGTATTGATCCTTGATTTTCTTATATTTTAATAGTTATAATATTATTAAATATATTATTATTCATACATTTTATAACTATAATAATATATTTTTATAATTCCCGTAATTATAGAGAAAATTGTTTCTAAAATATAATTATAGATTTTATTATAATAACATATATTCTTAATAATAGTATATATATTATTATTATTATTATTATTGAAATGATTATTTTGGGATTATTATTTATATTAGTAACTATTATATATATTTATAATATTATAGTATATGTTTATAATAATATATATATTATTAAACATAAATACTATTATTAGTAAATTTTTAGATTTATTTTGTTGTTTATTTATCTTGTTGAAATATAATACTATTTTTATTATTAGACACAATTATTCTACTCATATTTTTATCATTAAATATTATTATTATCATTTTTTTTGTTAATTTTTTATCAAATTTTTTTTTTTTTTGGAAATGACCGTTTCTTATGGAATAATGATTCTTTTTGTAAAATTATAGGAATAATTGTCTTAGATATACATATTATGTGAATAATACTCAAGGTAATAATTTTTTGTACAATACATTTCATTTCATGCATAGCACGCATTTCAGTGTGTAGTGTTAGTTCATGTGCACTGTGATATTAGTTCATATACAATGTGATTTTAGTTTATTTATTATTGCATACTATCTGTGGTGTTAATTCATATATAGTGTGGTGTTTGTTCATATACAATATTTTATGTTATTTATCTCTATAATAATTAAATCTAAAAATGCTTAAAATAAATTATTGTTCATCGTAAAATTTATTTTGTGTATCATTCATATAATACTTTGTCATTCTCAAAATACAATACTCATTTCCCCAAATTTTATTCATTATCACTTTTCTTTATCTCTTGCATGTCTCTATAATCCCACCATTAATTCACACTATCACATTCTCTCTAAAAAAAAAAAAATCAAATCTTTCTTTATTATCTTTTCCTAAATTTCAGATCGATGGTGGTGGCGATGAGAACACAAGCGGCTGAGGTTATATATTATTATGTTAATCCAAAAAAAATTATTTTTTCTTAGAGAAATTACATGAGATGTAATAAAAATTGGTATTATATTAAAATTATAGATAAAACAAAAAAAAATAGTTGTACTATGGGGTCTAAACTTTGGTTTGTGAGTGTAGACTATTTCTAAATAAGAAAAAGTTTCGTAGACAAACAAAAAAGAAAAGTGAAAAATAATTTCGTTGACGGAGAGAGTATTAAATTCTCTTTCTGTCCTTCTCTATTTTTGTAATAAGATAAACTGAGTTTGAAACCAGGTGAGTTAGCTCACCTGGCCACCGGGCTCTTCATTTGAGTGAGTGGGGGTTCGATTCCCTTTGGGAACGAATAGGAGGGAGATATACGGTTGGCTTGGACATATTTTTGGAGTGTTTGGAGACTTGGTGAACTAACTTCTAACTACTAACAACTAACATTTACCGATAAAAAAAAAGAAGATAAGCTGAGTTTGAAGCCTGAAATCAGATCCTGAAATTTGAATAATGATCATGAACTATTAAGTTTGGATCCTGAGATGAGATCCTGAGCCTGAGCGAAGGTTTGATACTGAGACTGAGTGCACTAATCCTAACTCTCATCCTGAGAGATCAGATCCTGAAGGCACTTGTCTACTGAAAGCTCAGTCACCTAAATGTATGATCTTGAGTTACTTATCCTGAGCTGAAATCACCTACTTCCTGAGTCACTCAAGTTGAAGTTCCTGAGCTGATAGTTATGAATCTATAAATAAAACAGAGGATGACAAAGGCCACTTCAATCACAGTCATAAAAGTCGATTATTTTGAGCAGTTGGAGGAGTAATTATGTTGGACAGTTGATCAATTATTCTCTGGCGGTTGTAACCATACAATTAATCTGATTGGTTATGAGCTTAAGATCAGGGCTACATATATATACGAATTCAAACCAGAGGAGAAAGAGATTGAGAGCATCTTTATTGAGATAAGTGGTGTATAGACTTTGTGCTCTGAAAACAATTATTCCATTGATTAGTGAAAGTGGGGAACTCCATCTGTGGACGTAGATCAATTAATCGAACTACATAAAATTCTTTGTTCTTGAGTTATCTTGATTTCTTACTTTTTGCTAATTGTGTTCATCTGATTCTATATTAGAGTTCTTCTTTGCTCTGATTCTTGCTTGAATAGTTCAAGCCTTATTAAGGTCGATAGATTCACAACAAGTGGCGCCTTCTGTGGGAAGAATCGACTGCATCAATCATCAATCATGGCATCTACCAAATTGGATTTTGAGAAATTCACTGGTGACAATGATTTTGGTTTGTGGAAAATCAAGATGAAGGCTCTCTTGACTCATCATGGGCTGTCAAATGCCCTGAAGCCGGAAGATCAATGGCCCTCCTCCTCGTCTAAAAATCCAACCAAGAAACAAGAAATTATGGAGAAAGCTCATAGCATCATCATTCTGTGTATAGGGGATAAACCTCTGAGGGAGGTGTGCAAGGATAAGACTGCCATTGGTGTTTGGAGTAAACTGAAGAACGTGTATTAGACCAAGTCTATCACCAACAAGTTGTTTGTGAAGTAGAAACTGATTTCCTTCAGGATGAATTAAGAGAAGGAGTTGATTGAGCAACTTGAAGAGTTGAACAAGGCTGCTGATGATCTTGAGAACTTGGGAGTGGAAATTGATGATGATGATAAGGCTTTGATGCTCCTGAATTCTGTGCCTAAATCTTTTGAGAATTTCAAGGATGTTTACTATTTGGGAGGCAAGAACAATTGTCCTTTGATGATATTCTAACTGCACTCAAAACCAAGTCCTTGCAGTTACAAGCTGGCAAGAAAATTTTAGTACAAGTTGAGGGCCTGAATATCAAATTTAGGAAGCGCAAAAAAGGTTTTTAGAACAAGAAGAAGAAGAACACAAAGGGATTAAAATCTAGCGATTTTGTTGAGAAGATGGGATGTTTTGCTTGCCACAAAACTGGTCATTTCAAGAAGAATTGCCATGAAAGGAATAAGAAACAAGGAGAGGAACAAAAAGCTGATATAATTGTTGCTAATGAAGAAGTGTATGATAGTGCTGAGGTGTTGACTGTGACAAACTTAAAGTTGAATGATGAATGGGTACTTGACTCAGGATGTTCATTTCACATGTGCCCGGACGAATAATTGTTCAGGGAGTTGAGGAGGTTTGATGGAGGCTCAGTAGTGTTGGGCAACAATCAAACATGTAAGGTGAAAGGGAGTGGTTCTGTCATGATGAAGCTACATGATGGAGTGGATAAAATACTCTCAAATGTAAGGCTTGTGCCAGAACTGAAGAGAATACTGATCTCCCTGGGTTCACTGAATCAACAGGGTTTTGAATTCAACACAACGGATGGCTTCATCCTGATCACAAAAGACAATAAGGTATACATGAAAGGCAAGAAGGTTAATGGATTATATATCCTTATTGGAAGCACTTCTACTAGTTCAGTAAACGTTGTTATGGATAGCACTGAGGCTATGATATGGTATAAGAGATTAGGCCATATTGGAGAAATGGGACTCCAAGAACTGACAAAGCTGAAGATATTTGGGGATGGAAAAATACTTAAGATGGATTTCTGTGATCATTGTGTCCTAGGTAAATCCAAGAAAATTCCATTTCCAAAGGGTAAGAAAACTACCGATGCACCTCTGGATTATGTTCATTATGATATTTGGGGACCAGCTAAGGTGGTGACTCATGGAGGTGGAAGATACTTCATGACAGTCATTGATGACTTCAGCAGGAAAGTATGGGTGTTCATACTAAGGCAGAAGAGTGAAGCCTTAGCAAGGTTCAGAGATTGGCTTAGTGAACAAAAGAATAAAAAAGGCACATCCATTAAGCATATCAGGACTGATAATGAATTGGAGTATGTATCAGAGGAATTCAATAATTTCTGCAAAGAAAAGGGGATCACTAGACACAGGACAGTCCCTGCAAATCCTCAGCAGAATGGCCTGGCAGAGAGGAAGAATAGGACACTCTTGGAATAAGTCAGAAGCATGCTCTCAGATGCAAAGTTACCCAAGGTATTTGGGGGGGGGGGGAGGCAGTCAGTACAACTTATTATCTCATAAACAAGTCACCATCCTCAGCAATTGAGTTCAGAACATCTTATGAAATGTGGTATGGAAGGGTCTCAGACTACAACAACCTGAAAGTCTTTGGATGCTCAGCTTTAGCTCACATCAGGTAGGATAAGCTGGAGCCTAGAGCACTGAGATGTATCTTTATTGGTTATCCTAAGAGAGTAAATATGTACAAGTTATGGTGTCTGAAACCTGGGCACAAAAAATGCATTGTCAGTAGAGAAGTGACTTTCAATGAGAAAGTCATGGGATACAATCAGCCCATAAGCACTCAGGACTCAGATGGTATTCTCTCAGAAAAAAGGTTTTTAGGTTGAGGGAGAGACTCTGGACAGAAACTCAGGACAAGTGGATACTGATGTGGATTCAGTACAAGAAGACCCTAAGGATACTGATACTGAAGAACATTTGACCATTCAATTTCAGAAACTGAAGTCTAAGATCTCCGGAATTATAGTCTAGCAAGAGACAGACATAGGAGAAGCATACATCCTCCGACTAGATTTGGTCAAGCTGACATGGTGTCCAATGCCCTAACAACTGCTGAAGAGGTGGAGCATTATGAACCACAAAGCTATGCTGAAGTTGTGTCAGACAAAGATAAAGAGAGATGGATATTGGCAATGACTAAGGACTTCAGTCATTAGAGAAGAACAACACTTGGACCTTGGTAAACGAAGTTCAGGGACAGAAGGTAGTCAGTTCCAAGTGGATAATCAAGAAGAAATCTGAAATTGGATTAGGAGGAAAAGAGAAGCTGAGATACAAGGCAAGGCTTGTGGCTAGAGGTTTCACTCAGAGAGATGGGGTAGATTTTAATTAGGTATTATCACCAGTTGTTAAACATTGTTCAATAAGAATTCTATTGTCAAAGGTACCTCAGGAGGACTTAGAGCTTCAACAGTTAAATGTCAAGACAACCTTTCTAAATGGAGATCTTGAGGAAACTATACATATGCAACAACCTGAAGGTTTTATCTTACCAGAAAATCAGAACAAGGTGTGTCTACTGAAGAAGTCATTGTATGGACTCAAGCAAAGTCCTAGACAATGGTACAAGAAGTTTGACAGTTTCATGATGAGGAAATTGCAGTTCTAGTCCCACAGGACACGTCATTGATCACTTTTGGTCCCAAGGTGTGCAAAACTAGTCTCATACACATTTTTTTGTTGCATTTTGGTCCCAACGTCAAAAAACTAACGGTTCCGTTAGTTTATGATACTTTTGGTCCCAATGTTATTTTGCACTTTTGGTCCCAAATTTTTTTTTACTCAAATTTAACTTTAGAATCATGTAGAACACTCTAAAAATTAATAATATAAAGTTAGAGTATTTTAGAATAATTTAAAAAAAAATTTAGTACAAGTTGAGAGTTATTGAGAAATCAAGAGAACTCGTCCCAACCATTGATTCAAAATAATATTCATAGTCCATTGTGAGGGTGAGTTACTATAAATAGGAGGATATTGCTAAAATATCTAAAAGTTGTAAAAACTTTTAAATTATAAATAAATAATCATTATCCTCAAATATTTTTGTACTCAATATTTACTTCTTAAATCATATAATTTAGTGCTAATCACTAATTAAAAATAATATTCATTAATACTATCAATTGAAATAATTTATCAATATAGAAAAATCAAGCTAGAGAGCCCTCTCTCGAGCCAATTTTTGCGAGATCGACAAATTTAAATGTTTTGGGCCTAGGCAGCTTTTTATTTACTAGTAATTTTTAAAAAATATTAAAAAAAAAAGTTATGCTAATGCTATTTTGCCCATAAAGCGTATCCTGCACTTAATATTATATTTCATAAAATAATAATACATTTATTAAATTTAACTTAACACATCACACTATTTCCATTAAAAACCAATTTTCTATAATAAACAATTCATATAATTAGGGATGGCAACGGGCGGGTTTGGGACGGGTTTGGTCTGTCCAAGGACCCACCCCGCTCTTTTTGATCAGGAACCCGTACCAATAATTTTAAATAATAAATTTAATTCTGCTGACGTAGCACATATATTGTTTCTTTTATTTAAATTGTCATTGAAAGGGTGATCTAGGCGCTGCCTAACTTTTTTTTTTAATATTTTTTAAAAATTACTGGTAAATAAAAAGTCGCCTAGGTCCAAAACTCTTAAATTTGTCGATCTCGTAAAAATTGGATCGAGAGAGGGCTCTCTAGCTCGATTTTTGTACATTGATAAATTATTTCAATTGATAGTATTAATGAATATTATTTTTAATTAGTGATTAGCACGAAATTATATGATTTAAGAAGTAAATATTGAGTACAAAAATATTTGAGGATAATGATTATTTATTTATAGTTTAAAAGTTTTTACAACTTTTAGATTTTTTAGCAATATCCTACTATTTATAGTAACTCACCCTCACAATGGACTATGAATATTATTTTGAATCAATGGTTGGGACGAGTTCTCTTGATTTCTCAATAACTCTCAACTTATACTAATTTTTTTTAAATTATTCTAAAATACTCTAGCTTTATATTATTAATTTTTAGAGTGTTCTACATGATTCTAAAGTCAAATTTGAGTAAAAAAATTTGGGACCAAAAGTGCAAAATAACATTGGGACCAAAAGTGTCATAAACTAACGGAACCGTTAGTTTTTTGACGTTGGGACCAAAAATGCAACAAAAAAATGTGTATGAGACTAGTTTTGCACACCTTGGGACCAAAAGCGATCAAGGCCGTGTCCTATGGGACCAGAACTGCAATTTCCTCGTTTCATGATCTCTATAGGCTTTACTAGATGCAGGTATGATAGTTGTGTCTATCTTGGAAAACAAGGAAAGGAAGTACTTACATATCTACTACTCTATGTGGATGAAATGTTGGTTGCAAGCAAAAGTCCTGAAAGAATTCAGAAGCTAAAGGCTAAGCTCAGTAGCACATTTGACATGACAGATCCGGGCAGTGCAAAGAGGATACTGGGCATGGAAATTATCAGAGATAAGAGTAGAGGAAAGTTGTTCTTAACTCAGAAGGATTACATCCTGAAGATACTTAGGAGGTATCCAGGATTGTATCTACTCCCTTGGTCAATAATTTAATCTGACAACATATCAGTGTCCGAAGTCAGTAGAAGAGAAGGCACATATGTGTAAAATTCCTTAATCAAAAAATTATTTTTTCTTAGAGAAATTACACGAGATTTAAAAAAAATTGGTATTATATTAAAATTGTAGATAAAACAAAAAAAAGTTGTACTATGGGGTCCAAACTTTGGTTTGTGAGTGTAGACTATTTCTAAACAAGAAAAATTTCCTAGACAAACAAAAAGAAAAGTGGAAAATAATTTCATGGACGGAGAGAGTATTAAATCCTCTTTCTGTCCTCCTCTATTTTCGTAATGTTTAAAAGATAAATTGAGTTTGAAGCCTGAAATCAGATCCTAAAATTTGAATACTGATCCTGAACTATTAAGTTTGGTTCCTGAGCCTGAGCGAAGGTTTGATACTGAGACTGAGTGAACTGATCCTGACTTTCATCCTGAGAGATCATATCCTGAAAGCACTTGAATACTGAAAGCTCAGTAACCTGAAGGCATGATCCTAAGTTACTTATCCTGAGCTGAAATCACCTACTTCTTGAGTCACTCAAGCTGAAGTTCCTGAGCTGATAGTTATGAATCTATAAATAAAGCAGAGGACGACAAAGGCCATTTCAATCACAGTGATAAAAGTCGATTATTTCAAGCAGTTGGAGGAGTAATGCTGTTGGACAGTTGATCAATTATTCTCTGGCGGTTGTAACAATACAATTAATCTGATTGGTTATGAGCTTAAGATCAGGGCTACATATATATACGAATTCAAACCAGAGGAGAAAGAGATTGAGAGCATCTTTATTGAGATAAGCTGTGAATACACGTTGTGCTCTGAAAAAAATTATTCCATTGATTAGTGAAAGTGGGAAACCCCATCCGTGGACGTAGATCAATTAATCAAACCACGTAAAATTCTTTGTTCTTGAATTATCTTGATTTCTTAGTTTCTGCAAATTGTGTTAATCTGATTCTGGATTATAGTTGTTTGCTTCGATTCTTGCTTGAATAGTTCAAGCCTTGTTAAGGTCGATAGATTCACAACAAGTGGCGCCGTCTTTGGGAAGAATCGACTAGATCAATCATCACTCATGGCATCTACCAAATTGGATTTTGAGAAATTCACTGGTGCAAACGATTTTGGTTTGTGGAAAATCAAGATGAAGGCTCTCTTGACTCATCATGGGCTATCAAATGCCCTGAAGCCGGAAGATCAATGGCCCTCCTCCTCGTCTGAAAATCCAACGGACAAACAAGAAATTATTGAGAAAGCTCATAGCACCATCATTCTGTGTTTAGGGGATAAACCTCTGAGGGAGGTGTGTAAGGAGAAGACTGTCATTGGTGTTTAGAGTAAACTGAAGAACGTGTATTAGACCAAGTCTATCACCAACAAGTTGTTTGTGAAGTAGAAACTGATTTCCTTCAGGATGAATTAAGAGAAGGAGTTGATTGAGCAGCTTGAAGAGTTTAACAAGGCTGCTGATGATCTTGAGAACTTGGGAGTGGAAATTGATGATGATGATAAGGCTTTGATGCTCCTGAATTCTCAGCCTAAATATTTTGAGAATTTCAAGGATGCTTTACTATTTGGGAGGCAAGATCAATTGTCCTTTGATGATATTCTAACTGCACTCAAAACCAAGTCCCTGCAGTTACAAGCTGACAAGAAAATTTTAGTACAAGTTGAGGGCCTGAATATCAAATTCAGGAAGGGCAAGAATGGTTTTTAGAACAAGAAGAAGAAGAACACAATGGGATTAAAATCTGGTTGTTGATGAAAGAAATCGCGCCAACAAATTAAGGAACAATCAATAACACTTAATTGTTGGTGTGGACAGATGTCAACCATGATTGGGTCATAGGCGAGCAGGAGAAGGACGAGTCAGCAAGCCCACGTGGCTAAGTTAAATCTGCTCGCCACATTGCTCGCCACCTTGCTGGGCCCGAAAGACAAGGAGGAGAGCCAGGAAGCTAGGCCAACAAGCCTACAGGGTTGAGTAGAAGTTGCTCGCCCCCTTGCTCGCCTCCCTGCTCGCCACAATGCTTGCCACCCTCCTGGCCAAGATGATGGAGGTGTGGGTCAAGTGCTACATGTTGCTCGCCCATCTACACGCCCAGCTGTTCACCCCATCTCCTCCACACATGGTAACAAGACCATCAGCCATAACCATCTATTAAAGGCAAGAATGGATATGCACTTGGCATCTCACCAAGAGGCGAGCAAGTTACACTCCAAGTCAGATGAGAGACACCCTTCCCATCAAAGGTTGTACACCTATGGGAAGACTAACCCACCAAAGAAGGAAACCAACCTAGAGGGGTATATTAGTCACTCAGAATAGAATTAGTGGAAGAAGAGTGTTAAATAGTGACAAGTGGAGGACACTTGTCACTATTTTAGGCTTAGTGGCTTAATTATGTGCCATGTCACCCATGTAAGAGTATAAATTGGAGAATGCACCCATTTGTAAAGGGATCCACTCTCACTCTTAATACAAGAACATTTTCACACTTTCTCTCACTACATTTTCTCTCAAATATATCATATTATCCAACTAATCCATTATTTCAGATTATTGTTTGAGTAATTCCACAAGATAATTAACCACATAAACATTTACTTAGAAGAATTGCTCAACAATTTGGCGCTAGAAGAAGGATCCTGAACCTCCTATCGATTAAAGTTTGAAAGAAACCATTGAAAGTTTGAAGGTGTTCATCAAATCTTCAAGGAGAAAAACCCAGATATTGGTAAGTTGTGCGTGGATTTGTGGAAAGAAGCCAGACAATCTTCAATTGCGTGTGTGTTTAAAGATAACAATCTTTTTAACACACAAGGCTAGAAAAGAAATTCTCCAAAACACATCTCCAATACATAATCTACGAAACGATGACAAGACACACTTATGAGAGCTCGCACGATGAGTCGCGCACCACCTCGACTACCAGGAGGTGGAGAGGCAAGAAAACGAATGGACATCAGCAATCCAGACCAGCCCAAGTCCCGGCTTTACGTACTGCACCGGTTGAACCTAAAATTGAAATGGCCTTGGAATCAATGTTGAAGACCCCGGAGGATGCTGAAAGAGCAATGGCGGCATTGAAAGAGATACAAAGGCAGCAAACGGTAGTTGCTCGCCCACCATTGATACAAGCTGCCCCAACGGAAACAAGGCGAGATACCAGAATGAGTTACCACGCTAATGAGGAGGAGACCAGTAGTGGGCGAGCACCCCAGACGAATTTGAAAGAAAAGCAGAAGATGAGTGATCGCTTGGGCCCCCAACCTGGTCGACCAGATGGGCGAGCAAGCGGGCAACCAGGAGGGCGATTGGGCGACCAACACGAATACCATAAAAAAAGGTCCCCGGGGAAGCATGCAAGATAGGATGGGCCACCAGTCCGTTGGGGGGAGATCTGAGTCCACACACCTCCATGAACCATATGAGTCGGAGACGAGGCACCCTAGAAGACCAGTGCAAGAACGACTGAGGAGGCGGGCATCAGAGAGGCTCGACCCCAATGGGGCGAGCAACTTACAGTGACCTCAAAGGGAGATCCCCCCAAAGTAAGGGACTGTTGGGGACAGCCCGCCAATATGCGGAGCACCCAAAACAGCCTCGAGGAGGGGGATCATCTCAAGGGGCGTCACTCTTGGAGATCGAGAAGTTAAAAAAGGCAGTTGAGGACTTGAGCGAGCAAGTGGCCAGCAAAGAAAAAATAGAGTCTTTAACATCCCTACCGACCTCGCCATTGTCCACGACCATACTTGCTGCTCCGATATAGAAGAAATTTCAATTTCCATATGTGGTGCTGTACGAGGGAGAGTCGGATCCCAAGGTCCACATATCAAAATACGCTGACTACATGATATCAATGGGGGCCTCCGATGCAACACAATGCAGGAACGTTCACCTGACCTTGGGGGAGCGAGCCCACAGATGGTTTTCTGCCTTGGCACCAGGATCGATCCAATCATTTGGGCAGCTCACCAGGGAGTTTTTGTCCCACTTCTCCGGAGAAACATATCTGACGCAGAAACATCGCTTGGCCAATATAACACAAGGAGCAGACGAGACGGACCAGCAATACCTCAAGAGGTTCGACAAGATCCTCTTAGAAGGAGAATCCGTTAGCAAGGACACTAAAATTGTTGCTGTGATGGCTGGACTGAAGAAGGGGACAAATCTTTGGAAGGAAATGCACCTGTCATGTCCCAGCACATATGCAGAATTTCGACACAAAGCTGGTGTGCACGTAGCCATGCAGGAGGCGCTGCAGAAGGAATTGGGCACAGAGGCTGATGGGAAGAAAAATGGCAAAAAGCCAGGTGGAAGTGGTTATAAGGCCCCAAAGAATCTCAAGGCATTCGGAGACACAACCTAATACAAAGAAAAGCTGAATCGGGTGCTAACCACCACTGTCGACCATGTTTTCACAGTCATGAAGGATCGGGACATGCTTTCAGCTCCCCGAAAGATCCGACAAGATAGAAGCAAACTGAACCCGAACAAATATTTTGCCTACCATCAGAGTATCGGTCACTTCACCAGTGAGTGCCGAGATCTACTAAAGCAGTTATGGAGATTTTATGAAGATTGTAAACTCACAGAGTTTGTTAAGAAGGCACTACGAAAAAGACAAAGACAGTCATGACAAGAGGGTTCAGACGATGATAAGGACAACGATGAAACAGAAAAAGGGCCCAATAGGTAGGTTAGAAGAGGACCTCCATTGCCACCACCCCATCAAGAACCGAACCGAGAAATATGGGCGCTTGAAGAGATGGAGCCTGCTAGAGGAATGGTTGATGGATGCCCATCACCATCAAAGAGACAGAAAGAAGTTGAGATTCGGGCGATCAACACTACAAGAAATCAGACATTACATGACGAATTTTTTCGCAACGACAAAAAATTCGTCATAATTTGTTACTTAAAGGTGACATATTTTAATTTCGTCATTAAAAAATAAAAATTTGTGACAATTTTTCTTTTGTCACTAATAATTTATTTTTTCGTCTCTAATTTGTAAATTTGATGACGAAATAAAAAAATCATCGCAATAACCTCTGGTGACGATATACATAATTAATATTGACAATATTTAACGTCATTAAAACTAATATTTTCATGACGATACTATATTTCATCACTATATAGTTAAAATAATAAGTGACCCATTTATTTCGTTACAATATTATTTGGTGACGATATTTATTATAATTAGTGACGATTATATTCGTCATGTAATATAATATTTTTGTGACAGTGCAATATTGTCACTACTTATTCAAAATAATTAGTGATGCACTTATATTGTCATAATATTGTTTAGTGATAATATTTATAATAATTAGTGACGATTATATTCGTCGCGTAATATAATATTTTTATGATAATCTTATGTGTTGTCATTAATTATTTGGAATAATTTGTGACACAAATTCTTTCGTCATCATTATATTTATCTATAGTAACGATTAGTAATTATTTGTCATTTTTCACAAATGAATGTCATAAACTTTACAATAATAATTTCGGTGACAAATTGTCACACCTCAATTTTCATAAACAGCAGAAGTCTTTAATAAATCTTGAAAAGTAATTCTTTGGGTGTGATCTAACTTATCATGATATAAATTTTTCTTTTTCTTTAAAACTCTTTGAATTAAAACATAATACTTTCACATAAATCTCAAAATAAAATCTCAACATAATCTACATGCCTTGAATAATAATAATTATTAAACATAATAATAATTCCCAAATAATTAAATCTACATGCAACCTAAATAATTCCAACTTAACATATCACATAATATCAGATCATACTTATAAAATCACATAAAAATTCGTGTACAGCTGTAGAACATATATTTTTCGAAAACAGTCCACTATTTTTCTAGGAAATCATTCTTTTATCAAATCTTCTATTACCAATTAAATAATCACGTCTAAAACACTTAATAAATTATATAATACTGATAAAAATATATTTTTAACGAAAACTTCTTAATTTTTACATAAAAGTCGCATACTAGGAAATTAAAGGACCAAAATCAAACCCTAGACTTCTACAATTGATAAAATCGTGAAATTTGGTTTACATGCATAATTTTCATGGAAAATATACTGTAAAAATTTTGGAATTTATGGAGTTGTAAAACGTAAATTCTATTCATGCAAAATTAAGGACTCTAATTAACATATGGGACCATAAATCATATCTATTCACGTGCAACTTAATTTCTATCATATGTTCACATAAGACACGACTTCTTACTGCCCTAAAGCATAATTAAACTGATCAATTAAATTCCCAACAAATTAATACCCTAAAACATGATTAATCTCTAAAATATTCCACAAACTATCACATAGAATAAATCATAATAATTAACAACTCTTTTCAAAAGTCTAATTTTATTAAAAAGTGTCTAAGTACCAGAATAATCATAAATTCATAAATTCAAATTAAATCCCTCATATAAATTTAAATAAAATACCGAAATCTAATCAAACTGAAATAAATGAATTAAACATCAAACTTTCGTGTGAAATCATCTTTTCATATCTTCTTTATTTTCCACATCCACACGCCTCCACCGTGACCACCTCATCCCTTACTCGACATAATCTGAAAAATAGTTTGGTGAAAGGGGTGAGAATTATAAATAACTCTCGGTGGGGACGTTAGTTCGAGATCTAAATATAATGGACATGCAAACATGAAAACATACCAACCATATACACATCTGTAAACTCTGATGATACAACTAAATTGTATCGACACCACAAGGGCGCCCATCTCTTTTTGATATTCCCGAAGAATATCGACACCACAAGGGTGCCCATCCCTTTTGATACTCCAAACAAGTATCGATACCACAAGGGTACCCCTCTAAACGTTAGCATATAAACATATAAACACATCAACTAAACATTTAAAAATCGAACTAATAAATACCACTTTTTCACCATGAATCCTCACCTTGACTTCTTTGAAAGAGAAATGGTTTGTGTGTGTACGTCCGACTTTCTAATCCTTGGATCGATCCTCCAACTTTCTCTTCCTCAATTGAAACTCGAATCCTCACAATTATAACTCTAGGACTTTCGGATATCTCTCTCCCTCTTTCTAATTCTCGAAAATTATAAGAAGGTGTAGATGAAGATTGATGTCAATAAGGGTCTTATATTTATAGGATGGAAAAGATATAGGGCTTAATATAATATCTTGATGAATATATGAAGATGAATGAATATTATGGCTGAGATTTGTATCTTGGACGAAAATAATAAGGAGGGAGAAGAAATATTTGGTTCATGATCAAATCTTGAAGATATCTTGGCAATAAAATATATTTTAATTTGTGTTAGGAGTGATGACCGAAAATTATAGGATTAGAATGAATAAATCTTAGGTTTGAATCTTTGAAATAATATCTTGGTTGAATAAATTTCAAAGTGGCCGAAAATAATGAAGTAAAAAGGAATATTTGGCTTATGAACAAATCTTGATGATATCTTGGAAATAAAATATATCTTGGCTTGCAATAAGGGTGAAATTCGAAAATTAAGGGACTAGAATCAATAAAATCTTGGATGTGAATTAATGAAAGTGGCCGAAATAATATTTGGTTTGTGAGTTTGAAATTCTTGGCCGAATGAATTGGAAGAAAAAAGATATATGGTGTAATGAATGTATCTTGGAAGATCTTGGTCATATCTTGGCAAATCTTTTTAATATCCTCAATATAATAAATTAATAACCTTAAGACTTCAAATTAATTAATTCCTAAGGCTAAAATTCGAAACTAATCCCATAAAATATAATCATATCTTTCTTAATCAAATATTAGGACTCTAACTAACTCTAAACCTTCATTCTTCCAAAATTACCCTCATACTTGTAACAAACTTTGTATTTCCTCTCTCCTATTAATACATCTCTTAATAAAATTCAAATTTCTTAAAGGAAATAAATTCTAATCCCAATTAAATCCTAAATTCTAATTAATACTAATCTTATGGGACTAAAACTCTAAATATTATTAAAGCCTAATAATTCGAACTTAAGTATTACTTCTAAATCCCAAAAGTATCACAACTTAAGTTCTAAAAGTCTTCTAATACTAAAAGGATTAAGAACTAATACTAAACAAAAGATAAAATATTAAGCACAAAACTTAAGGGACTAAACTAGGAACCTACCTAAGACACGCCTAAGAGCAAAAGATGAGGGACGAAAATCATGCAGCTAAACCTTGGGTGTTACAACCAAACTTCATGCAACATTGATGCGAGATAAAGGTATGCGTAGCTCCGGTATCGAACAAGGTAGTTTTTGGTGTCGAATTTAAAGTGAGCATACCTTCCAACGTTTCCGAAGGAGATTGATCCTTATCCGGCTCCCCCGTAAGTGAGTACACACGTGCTTGTGCCACGTCCCGAGGTAGACTTGGGCATTCCGATACTCTATGCCCCGGTTTGTGGCATCGGTAGTAAACAAACTTCCCCGCGAGGCATTATCCTCTATGAAGCTTTCCACACGTTGTACAAGCCGGTGTCGTTATTGGGCCTACTTGTCTAGGCCTAACTCCTTGTCCTTGCACTCCATGGTTTGGAATTTTCCGTGGTCCATCGGGCAGCTCCCATATCCGTTTATTCTCCCGGGACCTCCTTTCCGCTTCGTCCTTCAAACATGCCGCCATTTGCTCGGCTCTTTCTAAGACTTCGGGAAAAGATAGGTTTCCCAAAGCCACTATCACATGTTGAAGCTCGGTCCTAAGCCCTTTAGTGAAATGAAGGACACGTTTTTGCTCGGTGTCGACAAGGTGATGAGCAAAATGTGCTAGTTGCCTGAATTTTAGCTCGTACTCCGCGACCGTCATGTTTCCTTGGCGAAGATCTAGAAACTCGCGCTCCTTGATCTCCTTGAATCGTTCCCAAGTAAAGGCTTGCCTTTCTTCAACCGGGCGAATCCTCCAATGGCTCTCCCACCAATGATCGGCATCTTGAACCAACTGGAATGCTACACAATCAATCCGTTGAGCATCCGTGCACTCGATCAACTGAAATATCCTCTCCATCGAACGGAACCATTCTTCAACAACATCCGGTCCATCTCGTCCGTTGAAGGTAGCCGGTTTGTACCTCCTAAACTGCTCGACTACTTGCGCGGTATTGTATATAGGCGCAACATTGTTAACCACGGGGTTAGCTCTAGGGCGACCCAGGCCCCTCTCCTCGGATGTTTCCTCCGGCATGTCACGAGTAGCGTTGTAGTGCGTATCACATCCGCGGGCCATCTAAACTATGAAAAAGGGCCTAATTGGGGTAAGACTACCTAAACCGATCTAAACAATTCTAGGAACAATCTTATGAACGCTTCTATTCGTATCCCAATGCTACTTATAATCCATAACTTGAATCTGGGGCATGACAAAATAATTAGTGATGCATTTATAATCAATATTGTCACTACTTATTCAAAATAATTAGTGATGCACTTATATTGTCATAATATTGTTTAGTGACGATTATATTCGTCGCGTAATATAATATTTTTATCATAATCTAATGTGTTGTCATTAATTATTTGGAATAATTTGTGACACAAATTCTTTCGTCATCATTATATTTATCTATAGTAACGATTAGTAATTATTTGTCATTTTTCACAAATGAATGTCATAAACTTTACAATAATAATTTCGGCGACAAATGAATTTTATCATCATTTATTTCACAAACATGATGCATTTAAATTTTTTCTTACAAATACTTTCCAAACGATTAAGGTTCCTAATACCATCCTCACAAAATAGTGATACTATTAGGATCTCAACATCAATACTTGTAAATAAAATCACTAAATCACTAATCCAATTGATAATCACACACCAAATCACTAAATTTATCATAACATGGATAATTTGCTTATTTTTGTTATTCCAATTGAAAATACAACACTTAAATAACTAATACTTGCTAAATATTAAGAAAAAAAATAAGAAAATAACCTAATAGTATTACTATTTTGTGAGGATGGTACTATGATATAACCTAATAGTATGTAATAATAGACTGAGTAGTTCCTAATACCATCCTCACAAAACAATGATACTATTAGGATGCCAACATCAATACTTGTAAATAAAATCACTAAATCACTAATCCAATTGATAATCACACACCAAATCACTAATTTATCATAACATGGATAATTTGCTTATTTTTGTTATTCCAATTGAAAATCCAACACTTAAATAACAAATACTTGCTAAATATTATGAAAAATTAAGGAAATAGCCTAATAGTATTACTCTTTTGTGAGGATGGTACTAGGAAATAACCTAATAGTATGTAATACTAGACTGAGTAGTTCCTAATACAATCCTCACAAAACAGTGATACTATTAGGATCCCAACATCAATACTTGTAAATAGAATCACTAAATCAGTAATCCAATTGATAATCCCCCAACAAATCACTAAATTTATCATAACATGGATAATGTACTTATTTTTGTTATTCCAATTGAAAATCCAACACTTAAATAACAAATAATTGCTAAATATTATGAAAAAAATAAGGAAATAACCTAAGAGTATTACTCTTTTGTGAGGGTGGTACTAGGAAATAACCTAATAGTATGTAATACTAGACTGTGTCGTTCCTAATATCATTCTCACAAAACAATTATACTATTAGGATCCCAACATATATACTTGTAAATAGAATCACTAAATCACTAATCCAATTGATAATCTCACACCAAATCACTAAATTTATCATAACATGGATAATTTGCTTATTTTTGTTATTCCAATTGAAAATCCAACACTAAAATAACTAATACATGCTAAATATTATGAAAAATTAAGGAAATAACCTAATAGTATTACTCTTTTGTGAGGATGATACTATGATATAATCTAATAGTATGTAATACTAGACTAAGTAGTTCAAAATACCATCCTCACAAAACCGTGATACTATTAGGATCCCTACATCAATACTTGTAAATAAAATCACTAAATCACAAATCCAATTGATAATCACACACCAAATTACTAATTTTATTATAACATGGATAATTTACTTTTTTTTTATTCCAATTGAAAATCCAACACTTAAATAACAAATACTTGCTAAATATTATGAAAAATTAAGGAAATAGCCAAATAGTATTACACTTTTGTGAGGATGGTACTAGGAAATAATCTAATAGTATGTAATACTAGACTGAGTAGTTCATAATTCCATCCTCACAAAACAGTGATACTATTAGGATCCCTACATCAATACTTGAAAATAGAATCACTAGATCAGTAATCCAATTGATAATCACACAACAAATCACTAAATTTATCATAACAAGGATAATTTGCTTAATCATATTATTTCAATTGAAAATCCAACACTTAAATAACTAATACTTGCTAAATATTATGAAAAAAATAAGGAAATAACCTAATAGTATTACTCTTTTGTGAGGATGGTACTAGAAAATAACCTAATAGTATGTAATACTAGACTGTATAGTTTCTAATACCATCCTCACAAAACAATTATACTATTAGGATCCCAACTTCAATACTTGTATATAGAATCACTAATCACTAATCCAATTGTTAATCACATACCAAATCACTAAATTTATCATAACATGGATAATTTGCTCATTTTTGTTATTCCAATTGAAAATCCAACACTTAAATAACTAATACTTGCTAAATATTATGAAAAATTAAGGAAATAACCTAATAGTGTTACTCTTTTGTGAGGATGATACTATGATATAACCTAATAGTATGTAATACTAGACTGAGTAATTCCTGCTACCATCATAAAAAAACAGTGATACTATTAGGATCCCAACACCAATACTTTTAAATAGAATCACTAAATAACTAATCCAATTGATAATCACACACCAAATCAATAAATTTATCATAACATGGATAATTTGCTTATTTTTGTTATTCCAATTGAAAATCCAACACTTAAATAACTAATACTTGCTAAATATTATGAAAAAATTAAGGAAATAACCTAATAGTATTACTCTTTTGTGAGGATGGTACTATGGTATAATCTAATAATATAATACTAGACTGAGTAGTTCCTAATACCATCCTCACAAAACAGTGAGACTATTAGGATCCCAACATCAATACTTGTAAATAGAATCACTAAATCACTAATCAAATTGATAATCATACACCAAATCACTAATTTTATCATAAAATGTATAATTTGCTTATTTTTGTTATTCCAATTGAAAATCCAAAACCTAAATAACAAATACTTGCTAAATATTATGAAAAATTAAGGAAATAGCCTAATAGTATTATACTTTTCGTAGGATTGTACTAGGAAATAACTTAATAGTATGTAATACTAGACTGAGTAGTTCCTAATACCATCCTCACAAAACAGTTATACTATTCCAACATCAATACTTGTAAATAGAATCATTAAATCAGTAATCCAATTGATAATCACACACCAAATCACTAAATTTATCATAACATGGATAATTTGCTTATTTTTGTTATTCCAATTGAAAATCCAACACTTAAATAACTAATAGTTGCTAAATATTATTAAAAAAAAAAGGAAATAACCTAATAGTATTACTCTTTTGTGAGGATGCTACTAGGAAATAATCTAATAGTATGTAATACTAGACTGTGTAGTTTCTAATACTATCTTCACAAAACAATTATACTATTAGGATCCCAACATCAATACTTGTAAATAAAATCACTAAATCACTAATCCAATTGATAATCACACACCAAATCACTAAATTTATCATAACATGGAAAATTTGTTATTTTTGTTATTCCAATTGAAAA
>JAPKLY010000127.1:307290-345704 GCA_026898435.1 Prunella vulgaris | reverse complement strand
GTATGTAATACTAGACTGTGTAGTTTCTAATACTATCTTCACTAAACCATTATACTATTAGGATCCCAACATCAATACTTGTAAACAAAATCACTAAATCACTAATCCAATTGATAATCACACACCAAATCACTAAATTTATCATAACATGGATAATTTGCTTATTTTTGTTATTCCAATTGAAAATCTAACACTTAAATAACTAATACTTGCTAAAAATTATGAAAAATTAAGGAAATAACCTAATAGTATTACTCTTTTGTGAGGATGATACTATGATATAACCTAATAGTATGTAATACTATATTGAGTAGTTCTAATACAATCCTCACAACATAGTGATACTATTATGATTCCAACATCAATACTCGTAAATAGAATCACTAAATCAGTAATCCAATTGATAATCACACACCAAATCACTAAATTTATCATAACATGGATAATTAGCTAATTTTTGTTATTCCAAATGAAAATCCAACACTTATATAACTAATACTTGCTAAATATTAGGAAAAGATTAAGGAAATAACATAATAGTATTACTCTTTTGTGAGGATGGTACTAGGAAATAACCTAATAGTATGTAATACTAGACTGTGTAGTTCCTAATACCATTCTCATAAAACAATTATACTATTAGGATCCTAACAACAATACTTGTAAATAGAATCACAAAATCACTAATCCAATTGATAATCACACCCCAAATCACTAAATTTATCATAACATGGATAATTTTCTTATTTTTGTTATTCCAATTGAAAATCCAACTCTTAAATTATTAATACTTGCTAAATATTATGCAAAAATAAGGAAATAACCTAATAGTATTACTCTTTTGTGAGGATGGTACTAGGAAATAACTTAATAGTATGTAATACTAGGCTGTGCAGTTCCTAATAACATTCTCACAAAACAATTATACTATTAGGATCCCAACATCAACACTTGTAAATAGAATCACTAAATCACTAATCCAATTGATAATCACACACCAAATCACTAAATTTTTCATAACATGGATAATTTTCTTACTTTTGTTATTCCAATTGAAAATCCAACACTTAAATAACAAATACTTTCTAAATATTATGAAAATTAAGGAAATAACCTAATAGTATTACTCTTTTGTGAGGATGATACTATGATATAACCTAATAGTATGTAATACAAGACTGAGTAATTTCTACTACCATCCTCACAAAACAGTGATACTATTAGGATCCCAACACCAATACTTTTAAATAGAATCACTAAATCACTAATACAATTGATAATCACACACCAAATCACTAAATTTAAAATAACATGGATAATTTGCTTTTTTTTTTTTGTTATTCCAATTGAAAATCCAACACTTAAATAACTAATACTTGCTAAATATTATGAAAAATTAAGGAAATAACCTAATAGTATTACTCTTTTGTGAGGATGATACTATGATATATCCTAATAGTATGTAATACTAGACTGAGTAATTCCTACTACCATCCTAAAAAAACAGTGATACTATTAGGATCCCAACATCAATACTTGTAAATAAAATCACTAAATAACTAATATAATTGAAAATCACATACCAAATCACTAAATTTATCATAACATGGATAATTTGTTTATTTTTGTTATTCCAAATGAAAATCCAACACTTAAATAACTAATACTTGCTAAATATTATGAAAAAATTAAGAAAATAACCTAATAGTATTACTCTTTTGTGAGGATGGTACTATGGTATAACCTAATAATATATAATACTAGACTGAGTAGTTCCTAATACAATCCTCACAAAACAGTGAGACTATTAGGATCCCAACATCAACACTTGTAAATAGAATCACTAAATCACTAATACAATGAATAATCACACACCAATTCACTAATTTTATCATAACATGTATAATTTGCTTATTTTTGTTATTCCAATTGAAAATCCAACACTCAAATAACAAATACTTGCTAAATATTATGAAAAATTAAGGAAATAGCCTAATAGTATTACTCTTTTCTGAGGATGGTACTAGGAAATAACTTAATAGTATGTAATACTAGACTGAGTAGTTCCTAATACCATTCTCACAAAAGAGTTATACTATTAGGATTCCAACATGAATACTCGTAAATAGAATCACTAAATTAGTAATTCAATTGATAATCACACACCAAATCACTAAATTTATCATAACATGGATAATTTGCTTATTTTTGTTATTCCAATTGAAAATCCAACACTTAAATAACTAATACTTGCTAAATATTTCAAAAAAAAAAAAAGGAAATAACCTAATAGTATTACTCTTTTGTGAGGATGGTACCAGGAAATAACCTAATAGTATGTAATACTAGACTGTGTAGTTCCTAATACCATTCTCACAAAACAATTATACTATTAGGATTTCAACATCAATTCTTGTAAATAGAATCACTAAATCACTAATCCAATTGATAATCACACACCAAATCACTAAATTTATCATAACATGGATAATTTGCTTATTTTTTTTATTCCAATTGAAAATGCAACACTTAAATAACCAATACTTGCTAAATATTATGAAAAATTAAGGACATAACCTAATAGTATTACTCTTTTGTGAGGATGATACTATGATATAACCTAATAGTATGTAATACTAGACTGAGTAGTTCCTAATACCATCCTCACGAAACAATGATACTATTAGGATGCCAACATCAATACTTGTAAATAGAATCACTAAATCATTAATCCAATTGATAATCACACACTAAATCACTAATTTTATCATAACATGGATAATTTGCTTAATTTTGTTAATCCAATTGAAAATTCAACACTTAAATAACAAATACTTGCTAAATATTATAAAAATTTAAGGAAATAGCATAATAGTATTACTCTTTTGTGAGGATGATACTATGATATAACCTAATAGTATGTAATATTAGACTGAGTAGTTCCTAATACAATCCTCACAAAACAGTAATACTATTCGCATCCAACATCAATACTTGTAAATAGAATTACTAAATCAGTAATCCAAATGATAATCACACACCAAATCACTAAATTTATCATAACATGGATAATTTGCTTATTTTTGTTATTCCAATTGAAAATCTAACACTTAAATAACTAATACTTGCTAAAAATTATGAAAAATTAAGAAAATAACCTAATAGTATTACTCTTTTGTGAGGATGATACTATGATATAACCTAATAGTATGTAATACTAGATTGAGTAGTTCCTAATACAATTCTCACAAAACAGTGATACTATTAGGATTCCAACATCAATACTTGTAAGTAGAATCACTAAATCAGTAATCCAATTGATAATCACACACCAAATCACTAAATTTATCATAACATGGATAATTAGCTTATTTTTGTTATTCCAAATGAAAATCCAACTCTTAAATAACTAATACTTGCTAAATATTATGAAAAGAATAAGGAAATAACCTAATAGTATTACTCTTTTGTGAGGATGGTACTAGGAAATAACCTAATAGTATGTAATACTAGACTGTGTAGTTCCTAATACCATTCTCACAAAACAATTATACTATTAGGATCCCAACAACAATACTTGTAAATAAAATCACTAAATCACTAATCCAATTGATAATCACACACCAAATCACTAAATTTATCATAACATGGATAATTTTCTTATTTTTGTTATTCCAATTGAAAATCCAACTCTTAAATTATTAATACTTGCTAAATATTATGCAAAAATAAGGAAATAACCTAGTAGTATTACTCTTTTGTTAGGATGGTACTAGGAAATAACCTAATAGTCTGTAATACTAGGTTGTATAGTTCCTAATAACATTCTCACAAAACAATTATACTATTAGGATCCCAACATCAATACTTGTAAATAGAATCACTAAATCACTAATCCAATTGATAATCACACACCAAATCACTAAATTTTTTATAATATGGATAATTTTCTTACTTTTGTTTTTCCAATTAAAAATACAACACTTAAATAACAAATACTTGCTAAATATTACGAAAAATTAAGGAAATAACCTAATAGTATTACTCTTTTGTGAGGATGATACTATGATATAACCTAATAGTATGTAATACTAGACTGAGTAATTCCTACTACCATTCTCACAAAACAGTGATACAATTAGGATCCCAACACCAATACTTGTAAGTAGAATCACTAAATCACTAATCCAATTGATAATCACACACCAAATCACTAAATTTATAATAACATGGATAATTTGCTTTTTTTTGTTATTCCAATTGAAAATCCAACACTTAAATAACTAATACTTGCTAAATATTATGAAAAATTAAGGAAATAATCTAATTGTATTACTCTTTTGTGAGGATGATACTATGATATATCCTAATAGTATGTAATACTAGACTGAGTAATTCCTACTACCATCCTAAAAAAATAGTGATACTATTAGGATCCCAACACCAATACTTGTAAATAAAATCACTAAATAACTAATCCAATTGATAATCACACACCAAATCACTAAATTTATCATAACATGGATAATTTGCTTATTTTTGTTATTCCAAATGAAATCCCAACACTTAAATAACTAATACTTGCTAAATATTATGAAAAAATTAAGGAAATAACCTAATAGTATTATTCTTTTGTGACGATGGTACTATGATATAACCTAATAATATATAATACTAGACTGAGTAGTTCCTAATACCATCCTCAAAAAACAGTGAGACTATTAGGATCCCAACATCAATACTTGTAAATTGAATCACTAAATCACTAATCCAATGAATAATCACATACCAAATCATTAATCCAATTGATAACAAATACTTGATAAATATTATAAAAATTTAAGGAAATGGCCTAATAGTATTACTCTTTTGTGAGGATGGTACTAGGAAATAACCTAATAGTATGTAATACTAAACTGAGTAGTTCCTAATACAATCCTCACAAAACAGTGATACTATTTGGATTCCAACTTCAATACTTGTAAATAGAATCACTAAATCAGTAATCAAATTGATAATCACACACCAAATCACTAAATTTATCATAACATGGATAATTTGCTTATTTTTGTTATTCCAATTGAAAATCCAACACTTAAATAACTAATACTTGATAAATATTATGAAAAAATAAGGAAATAACCTAATAGTATTACTCTTTTGTGAGGATGGTACTAGGAAATAACTTAATAGTATATATTACTAGACTATCTAGTTCCTAATACCATTCTCACAAAATAATTATACTATTAGGATCCCAACATCAATACTTGTAAATAGAATCACTAAATCACTAATCCAATTGATAATCACACACCAAATCACTAAATTTATCATAACATGGATAATTTTCTTATTTTTGTTATTCCAATTGAAAATCCAACACTTAAATAACAAATACTTGCTAAATATTATGAAAAATTAAGGAAATAACCTAATAGTATTACTCTTTTCTGAGGATGGTACTAGGAAATAACTTAATAGTATGTAACACTAGACTGAGTAGTTCCTAATACCATCCTCACAAAACAGTTATACTATTAGGATTCCAACATCAATACTCGTAAATAGAATCACTAAATTAGTAATCCAATTGATAATCACACACTAAATCATTAAATTTATCATAACATGGATAATTTGCTTATTTTTGTTATTTCTATTGATATGGCGAGCTAATACAACTGGCGTAAGAATAATCTCCAAGGCTTAACAGGTCGCCGTAACCCATCCGGATCCACGAAGTTCACATGGGTGGAGCTCGCCCACATTGGTGGAGCTTGCCCACGCAGCTCGCCCGAGGAGCCCTCCACCCTCATGAGGACCTCGCCGAGGTCCGTCATCGTATGGTGTCCAGAAACCGCACAAGGTGTCGGAGCTCACCCATGAGCTCGCCCTGTAGCCTGCTAGATCCCGTTGGTTGTGCTCTTTTTCCCTCCGTCCGGTTTATCCACAAGGGTTGTTTACGGCGAGGTTTTTAAAGAGGCCTATCTAGTCTAAGACATTGTAGTAGGATGAGGCACGATGTAGGGAGTAGTGTGAGGGACCAGGACGAAGGTTACGGACCTTCGTCAACACCGGAAGCCAAATAGGCTCGTAAGGTGCAGTCCCACACTCGCGCACCAATAAATAAGACCTCTCTTGTAACTATCACACAATTCATTGAATACATTTCCTACACTCCACTTTCTCTCTCTAAACTCTCTACTTTCTCTCTCCATCTCACCCTCTCAAGAACATCCAAAAACACAATTCTTAGATTATTGTTTGATAGGATTAATATGATATAAAGTCACATAAACAAACACGATTAGTAAATTCTATCAACAATTTGGCTCTAGAAGGAGGGTGCGAATCTGAAAAATAAAAAATTTTCAAGAACAAAAGTTAGGGTTTGTTTGAAGATTTGAAGGTGTTCTTGATAAAGCTCAAGAACGCTTAAAGATACACATACATATTCATTCATTCAAACAAAAAACCCAGATTTCCGGGCGAAAACCCGAATTCTCGAATTTTCAAATTCTGCCCGGAAGAAGTTTTCAAACGTGCTCATGTACACGAATAAATCGAATTTCGGATAATTCATCACACACGAGGCTAGACGGAAATTTGCACAGCTCCACCTAAGCTGGACGACCATCACCCCGGCCACCTAAGCTGGACGACCATTACCCCGGTGACCTTCCCCCGTCTCGGCGTCCTTCCACAAGTTACCCCCCTCCAAAAACAAAAAATGGCTACCACTTGAGCCGCCAAAGGACAGACCTCCGCAGCTGCCGGAAGGTCCAGAGGGGGCGACCAAAACCAGGCCGAGGTGGAAACCTCACGCCAGGTGGTGGAAACCTCGTACCCACCTCCCCAGAAGAGCACTGCAGCTCCGCGACCTCCGCGAGTTGTGGTGACTTAAGAAGACTTGAGCCCTGCCCTGAGGGACCTGGCCAACAACCCCGACGAGCTCCAACGCACCATCGCAACTTTGCAGAGGTTGCAGCAGCGGCAGAACGATGAGCTCGCCCTGGTACCTAGGCGAGCTCCAGCCGAGACCTGGGGGCAGGCGAGGCCCACTCAGGGCACCCAGACCCGTGGGGAGTACAACACTCTCCCCACTAGGCAGGAGGCGAGCTCAGCCCAAGCCCGCCAACACCGAGAACGGGCTGGAAAAGCCAAGGTGGTGGAGGAGCCCGCCCCATACACCGGGCGAGCTTCGGCCTACACCAAGGGGTCCGGCACCCACCACTCAACGAGGAGGGAGGTCCTACAAGGCAGACTGGGGCCTAGATGTGGAGAAAATGAACGAACAGCAGCCCCGGTCATGTCCCACGGAGGGGACTCGGACCTGCAGTGGCGAAGGTCCTCCCATGAACGGTTGAGGAGGCTCGCCACCTACAGGTTGGGCCCCCATGGCGGACGTTAATTCCAGCCCGTCACAGAGAGGTCACCCAAAAGTGAGGCACCTCGGGGATGTGCGTCCACGAGACGCACAACCTTAGAGCAACCTCCGCTGGAGGTGACCCGCGATGACGAACTGGCCTCACTAAAAAAGGTCATCGAAATGCTACAAGCGCAAGTAGTAGCCAAATCTTGCGGACCTGACGCCACCACTCTCCTCGCATCTCTGTTGGCACCTGCCATCCTCCGCGCACCGGTCCAGAAGAAAATTCAATTCCCAGTAATGTCTGCGTACGAGGGCGATCCGACCCAAAGGTCCACCTGGCCAAGTACGCAGACTTTATGATTTCGGTGGGTGCCACCGACTCCACCCAGTGCCGGAACTTCCCACTGACCCTAGGGGACCGAGCTCACCGCTGGTTCTCGTCACTCGCCCCGGGGTCAGTCTGCTCATTTGGTCAACTCTCACGGGAGTTCTTGGCCCACTTCTCTAGGTTTGGGTCCTACCTTACCCAGAAGCACCGAGTCACCAACATCCACCAAGGCGAGAGCGAGACCGACCAGCAGTACCTGGAGAGGTTCGACAAAATCCTGCTGGAAGGCGATCCGGTGAGCGAGGACACAAAGGTTGTGGCAGCGATGACCGGACTAAAAAAAGGCACTGATCTCTGGAAGGAGATGCACCTTGCATGTCCCAACACTATTACTGAATTCCGCCACAAGGCACGGGTGTTCGTGGCTATGCAGGAGGCACTGCTGAAAGAGGTTGGAGCCCACGAGGAGAGGAAGCCCTACGGGAAGAAGTCCGGGGGCACATACAAAGCCCCCCGGAACTTGAAAGCTTTTGGCGAGGGGGAAGAGCTCAAGGAGAAGCTCAAACAGGTCCTCACGGTCTCCGTCGACCACGTCTTTACAGTTGATAAAGACAAGGCCATGCTGGAGGAGCCAAGGTGGATCCGTCAGGACCGCACGAAGCTCAACCCCAACAAATACTGTGCCTACCATCAGGACATCAGCCACTTCACCAGCGAATGCCGAGACCTCCTCAAACAACTCTGGAAATTTTATGAGGATGAGAAGCTGGTCGAGTTCGTGAAGAAGGCCCCAGCTAAGAGGCCAAGGTTCGAGAGGAGGGCTACCTTCGATGATGATGATGAGGAAACGAACCAACATGGTCCCCAGAACAGGCGGAGGGCACCTCCCCAGCCTCAGCAAAACATTGAGCCCACTCGGGAAATCTTGGTTCTCGAGGGAGAGATCGGAGCTGCCGGAGGTCTCCAGGACGGGGGATCCTCCATATCCAAGAGAAAAAGGAAGGCCGAAATCCGGGCCATAAACCAAGTCCAGGAACGCAGCTCCGGCCCCAGGTCCGTCTCACAGCTTACTGATGAGCTGACATTTTCCCCAGCGGACCTGGAAGGGGTACGGACGCCCCACAACGACTCTTTGGTGATAACCACCAACATCATGAACGTCCGAGTTCACAGACTACTTGTGGACACCGGTGCATTCACCAACATTCTTTTCAAATCCACCTTAGATGCCTTAGGTGATTTTGAGTCGTATCTGGAACCTAGCAATGCTAGGATAGTGGGGTTCGGAGAAGCTGTAACCGTCCCCCTAGGTAGTGTTAGGTTGAGCGTCCAGCTTCTATCGACCGAGGACCCCGAAAGGAGACTGACTAGGCTCATAGATTTCCTAGTTGTCGACCAGCAGTCCTCCTACAACGGGTTCCTTGGTCGCTCGTTTATTAATGAATTCAAGGTGGCATGTTCGACCTACTACTACTGTTTGAAATTCCCAACTTCAAAACGTGTCGAAACTATTAAAGGTGACCAGAAAAAGGCCCAAGAGTGTTTACTCCAAATAAAAGATGGCCAGGTCCAAAAAGCGGTGACGCGGGTCCAAATCCTTGAAGAGGACGTACAGATCCCAGCAGACGAGCCAAACATCCTAGACGTCATCTCGGTTGAAACTGAGATGATTGAGGTAGGCGATCTGTCAGAGATTAACCAAGTGTCAGGACCCGCGCAAGACGCACAACCGGCACCAATGGAGGAATTAGAAGGAACCTAAGTGTCGGAACCTGCGCAGGAACAACAACCTGCTCCCATGGAGGTGGTTGATGAAGCCCAAGATGGGGGACCTGCGGGAGGTCAAGAACCAACACCAATGGACGTTGACCTAACTCCCCAAGTCACCGCACCATTCCAAGTTGACAAGACATTGGAGGTACTAACAGTTGATGAACCCGCCCGAGCTGAAAGCCAACCCGATGACCTCGAACCGCGCATAGGTCACGAACCTGCGCAGATGTCATGAGGGGAGTGGGACGAGTTCATCAGCGACCCAAGGTGGAAAAGTCAAAAGAGAAATGCCACCCCATGGAGGAACTGAAGGCACTCCCGATGGACCCAGAAAGGGACTTAGAACTTTTCATTGGTTCTGAGTTACCTGAACCGTACCGGTCGAGGATGGAGCTGTTCTTGATGAACAACCTGGACGTGTTTGCCTGGTCCCATAAAGACATGACGGGGATCCCGTTGGAACATGCTTGCCACAGACTCAACATAGACCCGACGAGGAGACCCGTACGTCAAAAGCGAAGAAAGTATGGACCAGACAAATACGGAGCTCTAACTGTTGAGGTGGAGAAGTTGTTAGACAACAAGCTCATCAAGGAAGCATTGTGTCCGCAGTGGGTCGCGAACCCTGTCCTGGTGAAAAAACACAATGGGACGTGGAGGCTATGCATCGACTTCACGGACTTGAACAAAGCATGTCCGAAGGACAACTTCCCACTACCTCACATCGATCAGTTGGTAGATAGCACCGCAGGCCATGAGATGATGACGTTCATGGATGCTTTTGTGGGCTATCACCAGATAGCTCTGCACCCAGATGACCAGGAACACACATCGTTCTACACCAACAAAAACATGTATTGTTGGGAAAGGATGCCGTTCGGACTTATCAACGCCGGAGCCACCTACCAAAGATTGGTGAATAAAATGTTTGACCAACACATTGGCGAGTCCATGGAGGTGTACGTGGATGACATAGTTGTCAAAAGTCTGAGAAAAGAGGACCACCTGGACCACCTAAAGTAGACTTTCGACATATTGCGCCACTATAACATGAAGTTAAACCCCAAGAAGATCAGTTCGGTGTGCACTTCGGAAAGTTCCTGGGGCACCTAGTTAGCCAGCGTGGAATTGAGGTCAACCCGACACAGGTCCAATGTATAATCGAGATGGGTATACCCGATTCCATCCAGAAAATTCAAAGACTGATTGGGTGCTTGGCAGCCCTGAATAGATTCATCTCCAGGTCCGGTGACCGAAATCATCCGTTCTTCAAGGCGATTAAGGCAAACACACGGAGACACAAAGAGGCGGCCAAAGCCAACAAGCTCCACCTCAAAAACCACTTCGTGTGGACAAGTGAATGCCAACGAGCCTTCGAAGACATCAAAACATACCTGGCAGATACGTAGGTCCTGTCAAAGTCGATACCTAGAGAGAAGCTGTACCTATACCTAGCCGCGTCGGAGGTGGCCATCAGCTCCGTCCTGGTCCGAGAAGAGGCGAAAACACACCTACCAGTGTACTACGTGAGCCAAGTCTTACACGAAGCTGAGTTGCGGTACACCCCAACAGAGAAGCTGGCTTATGCACTGGTGATGAGTGTTAGAAAATTGAGGCCTTACTTCTTTGACCACCCGGTAGAGGTGCTGACAACGTTCCCACTACGTCAAATACTACAATGCCCAGACACCGCTGGATGCCTGCTGAAATGGTCACTAGAGATCAGCCAATATGGTATAACTTACGCACCCCGAACAACGATCAAGGGACAAGCACTTACCGACTTCATTGTCGAGCTAACTTTCCCACAAGATCCGACGAGGGGGCGTATAGCTCTGTGGCATCTCTACGTGGACGGATCATCAACCAGCGTAGCAGCAGGCGTCGGTGTGGTCCTGATCAGCCCGAACAGACAAGTCTTCACCTCCGCAATCCGGTTTGACTTTCGAGCAACCAACAACGAGGCGGAGTATGAAGCGTTGATAGCGGGACTTAGGCTATCATTAGCTGTGGGGGCAACCAATCTTCAAGTTTTCGGAGATTCCCAGCTGATAATATCCCAAGTCTGGGGGGAATATGAGGCAAAAGACCAGCAGATGATGACCTACCAAAAGATAGCCGCGCATCTGATCTAGATGTTTACGCAGGTTTACATCAATCAGATACCGTGGCTAGAAAACACACAAGCAGATGCCTTAGCCCGGCTAGCTACCAGTGACGGCGAGACCAAATTCACTGAGGTTGTAATCACCACACTGAAAAACCCCTCGACGCCCGATTATAAAATAAATCAAACCTCGAGTGGGGGGCAGGAGGACAGTGAAGATGGTGAAGATTGGTGCACTCCAATCCAAAAATATTTAACAGATGGAACAACCCCCGTGGACACCTGGGAAGCTAGCCGGCTAGTAAAGCAAGCCGCCAGATATACGCTGCTGGATGGCCAACTCTACAAACGTGGATTCTCTCTACCCTTACTCAAGTGCTTAACTAAGAAGCAGGGGTCCGAAGTGTTAGAAGAAATCCACGAAGGAATTTGTGGGAGTCACGCTGGGGGGCAAGCATTGGCATATAAGGCGATCAGGCAGGGCTACTACTGGCCTCTCTTCATAAAGATGCCATCAGCTTCGCTTGAAGGTGCCGAAAGTGCCAACTCTTCGCACCTAACATCCACTCCCCAGCCAACCAGCTGAAGTCAGTTTTCAGCCCATGGCCTTTCGCGAAATGGGGAATCGACTTGATAGGCCCATTTCCACCTGGTAGAGGCGGTGTAAAGTTTGTTGTTGTAGCAGTAGACTACTATACTAAGTGGGCTGAGGCCGAAGCTCTCACAACTATAACCCAAGAAAGGATGATCGGCTTCATTTGGAAAAACCTGATCTGCAGGTTCGAACTTCCGCAGTCGATCATCACAGACAATGGAAGGCAGTTCGATGGTCAAAAGCTGAGAGACTTCTGCAGTTCATGGAACATCAAGAAGCACTACTCAACTCCTTACCATCCACAGTCGAACGGCCAGGTCGAGGCGGTGAACAAGATTCTGAAACACATATTGAAGCTCCGCCTCGAAGAAAAGAAATGGAGCTGGGCAGATGAACTACCGGAGGTCCTATGGTCGTATAGAACTTTCTATAGGGCCAGCACCGGAGAGACCCTGTTTGCCCTAGCTTTCGAGACTGAAGCCGTGGTCCCGGACGAAGTCCAGACTAAGACTTGGAAGGTGGTGGGATATGATGAAGAAAAGAATGACGAGGCCTTGGCAGTGGAGAAGGATCTGATCGAAGAGACCAGAGCTTCGTCAGAGATGAAGAACGCCACCTACAAGCGCAGAGCAGAAAAATACTACAACTCCCAGGTCCGAGACCGAAAATTCAAGGTCAGAGACCTGGTGTTGAAAAAGAAGTTGATGGCCCCACCAGGTGTATTCGGTTTAAACTGGGAAGGACTGTTCTGGGTCACCGCAGCCTAGCCAAACGGCACCTACGACCTCAAAGACGCATAAGGCAATGCCTCATCATACACCTGGAGTGCGGCCCACATGAAAAAGTTTTACCAATAGACTAGAATCCTGTAATAGACTAGTCGAAGGTTCGCAACAGAAATGTTGATGGCAACCAGTGTAAATTACGTCGCTATAAATAGTTAGAGAATTTGAGAAATCAGAAAAATTTGCCAAGTGTCCGGACCTGCGTAGCTCGCCCCCTACGCGAGCTACCTCATGTCGCCCACCGCCCAGAAAAGCTCGCCAGTCCCAGCTCGCCCGAGCACTCAAAAATCCATGATGCGCAAGGACCAAGGTCCCAAACGTTGTAATTAAATAGCTCGAAGGTAAAGGCCAAAGTACCCAAGGTCACGAAGGTACCCTTCTTAAAGGGTCGCTAAGCACCTACTACCACAAGTTAGAAAAATTTGCGAAAAAGATAAAAAACATCTAAGGCAAGGTTCATGAAACCCAATGGCCCAACGTAAATTGATTGAAGTGCAGCTCACTGCCCTAAGTGGTCTAAGACGAGCAATTCGCGGCCCTAAGTTGTGTAAGACGAGCAATTCGCGGGCCTAAGTGGTGTAAGACGAAGAATACGCACTCTCAAAATAGAGGTACAATTCGTAGTCATAAGTGACGTAAAATGAACGATTCGCTTCTCAAAGTAGAATAAGACGAACAGTTAAGTACCCATAAAATAAATAAAAATGAGCTATTTTGAAAATTATAACGTAGAAGCGCGAAAACGAAGTGCGAAAAGTTGGACGAAAAATACTCGGTTTCTATTCAAAAGACACTTAGGAAATTTTCAAGGCAAAAATACTTGAAAATTCCTAAGAGTTCGAAGTGGTGCTGGCCACAAAGGCCGACCAGCTGGCCATCTTTGAACTACAAAAGTATGCTACTTTTGGGCGAGCTATACAAAGCCCGGCGAGCTCTAGCTACTTAACAAAATCAAAAGCCTACAAAATGGAGCTCCTTCTAGGCGAGCTATGGAGCCTGGCGACCTCTAACAACTTAGAAAATGAAAACTAATCTAAGAAAGCAAGAAAAAGCTAAGTCTAAGGGACCTCGGGGCCGGCGACCTCTTGAACAACTCCGTCGGGGGTGACCTAACGAATGGGAGTGGGGGTCGGAAGGGCGAGCTCGGTCTCAGAGGTGATGTTCCCAGTGAGCCCGCTGGTGTCGAGCTCACTGATGTTGAGCATCGCCCGAGGGGAAGAGTTGAGAGAATTTTGAATCAGGCCTCCTGCATTTGCTCCATAGTCGGTGGAGTTCGCTCCTCACCTTCAACACCCCCGACGACATCCCTGCACCCTCGGCGAGCTCGGCAGTCAGGACCTCTTTCGTTTGAATGATGTTGAATTTTTCACGAGTGGCATCGAGGTTGATCCCGTATCCAGCGAGGTCCCCTATGTTCAGCTCCGTGCCGGGGGGAATCTTGGACTTGGCCAAGCAGTCATCGAACTCGGCCATAAGAGCCTCCCACTCGCTGTCATCGTTTATCCGCGCCCATTGGAAGGAACGGATAACCTCGGCAAAGCAGAGAACGTAGCACTTGTCAGTGTCGATCACCTTCGCGAGCTCTCTCTCCTCGGGAGAGATGGTGGCGTCCGAGCGACCCTTGAGCTCGGTAATCTCTAAGGCCTTAGCAGCGACCTCCTGGAGGAGCTGCGAACATTCCTCCTAGTTCCCCTGACTTTGATCCCGGAGGATCCTCACCTCAGCCCTGGCCCGGGCGAGCTCTTCATCCCGGGTAGCGAGCGTCCGGCGAGCTTCATCAAGTTTAGCTTGTTGGCGGCGGAGGTCGGCTTGGTATTTTTTCATCTTCTTGATGCCGAGCTGCTCCGCCTCCAACGAAGCCTTCGCCTTAGCCTCCATCCTGGTGAGCTCGTCGAGGGCTTTCTTCCGCTCGTCACCCACCCTATTGAGCGCTTTCTTCGCTTCGTGGAGAGCTCTGTCGGTGGCAGTGACTTCATCCATGACAAGCTGGGCCACCTCCATCGCTGTACAGGCATAATGCATCGCCAGCCTCGCCTTGTCGGCAGGCTTCTGCCTCTTGATCATTGCGAGCTCGAAGGCGGAGATGTACTTGGGGGCCTCGGTGAATATCCGGCGAGCTGCCCCCTCGGGGAGATCCCTTGGCGAGGTCAGAGCCTTGCACCTCTCTGCGGTGTGAAGAGACTCAGGCCGTTGTGAGAGCTTGGCGGGGACATACCTGCACACGTCCCAAGAGTTAGCAATAATTGTTAAAATAATGCTTCCAACTTCAAAATGGAGCTCGCCCTCTTACCCGAACCTATCGGGGTTGAGCCCGAGGAGGGTGTCATCCCGGATAGGGACCCCGTAGGGAGACGGCGGGGGCGCGCTCTGAGGAGTTGGAGGCACAGCAGTAGATTGAGTCACGAGAGCTTGCCTGTGAGCCGATCTGGAGCCCCCTCGATCACTGTGCTCGACAGAGCCCCCCTCAGTTTGAGCCCGCTTATCGGAGCGAGTCTTATCCTCGCTCACCCGCGAGCCATCCCCCCGTTGGAGAGCCCTCTTGGTCTGGTGGGTTGGGGGCAAAGAGCCCCGCTCAGACCCAGAACCACGGCCCGGCCCTTTCTTCGCGGGGTCGACCTTCTCTTTGGTAGAGGGAGGTGCCGAGGCCTTCTACGAGCCTGAGCCCCCAGCCTTGTCCGCGGCTTTGGCGACCTCCAGCTTCTTGGTCGCGTCCAGCACCGCCCCGGACGGGATGCCTTCTCTACCTGGGCGAGGTTTGCCCATCTTTAGCTGCCGAGCTAAAAAATGATAAACTTCAGGAACTTCAATGGGAGGAAGCTCGGCAACGGGACCTGCACCTGTACCTGCATGATAGACAAGTTAGCAACTCGGCGAGCTCCACTTACGGAGTGGCGAGCTACCAAAACTTCAAAATTGTGAGAAGCTAGCACCTTGGGCAGCGAGGTGGTGAGGTGAGATGATGAGACCGGCGAACCTGCGGCAATGATGTTGGCACAGATGTTGGATCTCGCGATCTTTGTTCTCTCGCAAACAACAAACGGTCCGCACGAACTCGAAGCCGACGGAGATCTCGGGTTTCCTGTGGCTCGATTTTTGACGTTTCAAGCCTGTAAAAAAGATAGATTAGATTAGAAATCTAATCCAACACACACACACCGAGGTACGCCACCTACAGCTCGCCTCCCATATTCTTCGGGAGTAAGCATACGCCCTCCGCGTCCGTTGGGAGCTCGTCAGTCCCCCCCGATGAAGAAGAATTGTTCTTTCCAGTCCCGAATTTTGTTCGGGAGGTCACCTAAAAACTTGTCCCCCGGGCGAGCTTGAAGAGAATAGTATCCTCTCCCTTCCCTCACTTGCCGAATCACGTAGAAGAGCTCGCTGATCTCCGCAGTGGTTAATCGGTTCTCGTAGCCCTCGAGGCCAAAAACGGTCAGCGCTGCCAACAGGCCGCTCCATGCATTTGGGGTCAGCTGCGTAATGGCGAGGTTCATGTCCGCCAGGAACTGCCTGATGATGGGATGCAGGGCAGGGTGAGCCCGGCCTTCAGGGTGTGGTAGTTTATGGCTGTTAGTCCGGCAGGAGGGAGGTCGGCACGCTCTTTATCCCCAGGAGCGTACATGAAGATGTCCAAAGGAATGTGAAACATCTTCCGGATCTTAGACAAGGCGAACTCACTAACGATGCTCTCCACCTCGGTTGCCTTGAGGTCGGACTCGCCAGCAGCCTTGCGGAAAGCTCACTGGGGCAGAGGGAAGCTCGCCGCATGGGTTGCCACGTACTCCCTCCATCCGAAATCATGGACGACATCGGCAGGGACTTGATGCTCAGGGAGTCTGGGGAACGGAAAATTGATAAACCGGAGGTACTAATAGGTGACCTCCGTTCCCATATCGTCGCCGACCTCCTGATCGATCTCGCGAGCAAGCTCGCTGGCTGGGTCGTCGGCCTCGGTGACCTCTTCCCGAGCCTCGGCCTCTCCCTGAGCCTAGGCTTCGGTGACCTCTTCCTCATCCGGGGCAACGGCCCCCTCAGAAGCTCGCTCGGAGTAGTCCCAGAGCTCGCGAAGCGGGGACTGCTCGTAGGAGTTTGTGGCTCGCTTGCCAGAATCAGAACAGACCTCGCCCGGGAGTTCACGACCACTCGGGCGAGCTACAGAGCTCACCCCGGAGCCCGATGAAATAAGCACGGGGGTCATCTGCGGGATCGACCGTTCATCAGTCATCGGTCTCTTTCCCAAGTTACGATTCGAGGCGGTACGACTCGAAGAGTGCTCGGACATGGTAAGTCAGTGATAGGGAATGTTCAGCTCCAAAAGTCCAAAGGTCCAGAAATCGATCCAACAGTCGCCGGAGTGTTTGGGTACGTAGCCGGAAATCCAAAAAGGAAAGTAAAAAAGAACGAAAAGAAGAAGAAAAATCCGGATTTCTACCTTGGGGAATGCTCGGAGACGCGTCGGAAGTGAATGAATGATCGCCAGAAATGCGCTCGGAGAAGTGAAGAAGCAAAGTGAGAAATGATCTTGGTTTCGCCTATTTATAGACGTGGGGCGCGAGCTCGAATTTCCTGAAAGACTAGGGACCTTTTCGCAAAGAATTTGCAAAGTTACCATTATGGGCGCAGGAAACCAAACCTAAAAAGGCGTGCACGATGCCTCGACTCCCGCACCACATCGGCCGAGGTAACCATCGTGGCCGAGCTTGCCCGCTAGCTCGGCACTCGTCTGAAGGTAGCTCGCCGAAGCTCAAGTTCTCCAGCTCACCCGCACACCTGACGAAGTCATGGTGCGCACGAGTTGGGGTGCAAATATTGATATGGCGAGCTAACACAACTGGCTTAAGAATAATCTCCAAGGCTTAACAGGTCACCAGAACCCATCCGGATCCACGAAGTTCACATGGGTGGAGCTCGCCAACATGGGTGGAGCTCACCCACATGGGTGGAGCTCGCCCACGCAGCTCGCCCGAGGAGCCCTCCACCCTCATGAGGACCTCACCGAGGTCCGTCATCGTATGGCATCTAGAAACCGCACAAGTCGTCGGAGCTCGCCCATGAGCTCGCCCTGTAGCCTGCTAGATCCCGATGGTTGCGCTCTTTTTCCCTCCGTCCGGTTTATCCACAAGGGTGGTTTACGGCGAGGTTTTTAATGAGGCCTATCTAGTCTAAGACATTGTAGTAGGATGAGGCACGATGTAGGGAGCAGTGTGAGGGACCAGGACGAAGGTTACGGACCTTCGTCAACATCGGAAGCCAAATAGGCTCGTAAGGTGCCGTCCCACACTCGCGCACCGATAAATAAGACTTCTCTTGTAACTATCACACAATTCATTGAATACATTTCCTACACTCCACTTTCTCTCTCTAAACTCTAAACTTTCTCTCTCCATCTCACCCTCTCAAGAACATCCAAGAACACAATTCTTGGATTATTGTTTGATAGAAATAATATGATATAAAGCCACATAAACAAACACGATTAGTAAATTCTATCAACAATTCCAATTGAAAATCCAACACTTAAATAACTAATACTTGCTAAATATTATTAAAAAAAATAAGGAAATAACCTAATAGTATTACTCTTTTGTGAGGATGGTACAAGGAAATAACCTAATAGTATGTAATACTAGACTGTGTAGTTCCAAATAACATCCTCACAAAACAATTATACTATTAGGATCTTAACATCAATACTTGTAAATAGAATCACTAAATCACTAATCCAATTGATAATCACACACCAAATCACTAAATTTATCATAACATGGATAATTTGCTTATTTTTTTTATTCCAATTGAAAATGCAACACTTAAATAACCAATACTTGCTAAATATTATGAAAAATTAAGGACATAACCTAATAGTATTACTCTTTTGTGAGGATGATACTATGATATAACCTAATAGTATGTAATACTAGACTGAGTAGTTCCTAATACCATCCTCACAAAACAAGGATACTATTTGGATGCCAACATCAATACTTGTAAATGGAATCACTAAATCATTAATCCAATTGATAATTACACACTAAATCACTAATTTTATCATAACATGGATAATTTGCTTAATTTTGTTAATCCAATTGAAAATTCAACACTTAAATAACAAATACTTGCTAAATATTATGAAAATTTAAGGAAATGGACTAATAGTATTACTCTTTTGTGAGGATGGTACTAGGAAATAACCTAATAGCATGTAATACTAAACTGTGTAGTTCATAATACCATTCACACAAAACAATTATACTATTAGGATCCCAACATCAATACTTGTAAATAGAATCACTAAATCACTAATCCAATTTATAATCACACACCAAATCACTAAATTTATCATAACATGGATAATTTTCTTATTTTTGTTATTCCAATTGAAATTCAATACTTAAATAACTAATACTTGCTAAATATTACAAAAAATTAAGGAAATAACCTAATAGTATTACTCTTTTGTAAGGATGATACTATGATATAACCTTATAGTATGTAATACTAGACTGAGTAATTCCAACTACCATACTAACAAAACAGTGATACTATTAGGATCCCAACACCAATACTTGTAAATAGAATCATTAAATCACAAATCCAATTGATAATCACACACCAAATCACTAAATTTATCATAACATGGATAATTTGCTTTTTTTTTTTTGTTATTCCAATTGAAATACCAACACTTAAATAACTAATACTTGCTAAATATTATGAAAAATTAAGGAAATAACCTAATAGTATTACTCTTTTGTTAGGATGGTACTATGATATAACTTAATAGTAAGTAATACATGACTGAGTAGTTCCTAATACCATCCTCACAAAACAGTGATACTATTAGGATCCCAACATCAATACTTGTAAATAGAATCACTAAATCACTAATCCGATTGAGAATCACACATCAAATCACTAAATTTATCATAACATGGATAATTTGCTTATTTTTGTTACTCAAATTTAAAATCCAACACTTAAATAACTAATACATGCTAAATATTATGTAAAATTAAGGAAATAACCTAATAGTATTACGCTTTTGTGAGGATGGTACTAGGAAATAACCTAATAGTATGTAATACTAGACTGTGTAGTTCAAAATACCTTTCTCAAAAATCAATTATACTATTAGGATCCCAACAACAATACTTGTAAATAGAATCACTAAATCACTAATCCAATTGATAATCACACACCAAATCACTAAATTTATCACAACATGAATAATTTTCTTATTTTTGTTATTCCAATTGAAAATCCGACACTTAAATAACTAATACTTGCTAAGTATTACGAAAAATTAAGGAAACAACCTAATAGTATTACTCTTTTGTGAGGATGATACTATGATATAACCTAATAGTATGTAATACTTGAATGGGTAATTCCTACTACCATCCTCACAAAACAGTGATACTATTAGGATCCCAACACCAATACATGTAAATAGAATCACTAAATCACTAATCCAATTGATAATCACACACCAAATCACTAAATTTATCATAACGTGGATAATTTGCTTTTTTTTGTTATTCCAATTGAAAATTCAACACTTAAATAACTAATACTTGCTAAATATTATGAAAAATTAAGGAAATAACCTAATAGTATTACTCTTTTGTGAGGATGATACTATGATATATCCTAATATTATGTAATACTAGACTTAGTAATTCCTACTACCATCCTAAAAAAACAGTGATACTATTAGTATTCCAACACCAATACTTGTAAATAAAATCACTAAATAACTAATCCAATTGATAATCACACACCAAAACACTAAATTTATCATAATATGGATAATTTGCTTATTTTTGTTATTCCAAATGAAAATCCAACACTTAAATAACTAATACTTGCTAAATATTATGAAAAAATTAAGGAAATAACCAAATAGTATTACTCTTTTGTGAGGATGGTACTATGGTATAACCTAATAATATATAATACTAGACTGAGTAGTTCCTAATACCATCCTCAAAAAACAGTGAGACTATAAGGATCCCAACATCAATACTTGTAAATAGAATCACTAAATCACTAATCCAATTGATAATCACACACCAAATCACTAATTTTATCATAACATGTATAATTTTCTTATTTTTGTTATTCCAATTGAAAATCCAACATTTAAATACCAAATACTTGCTAAATATTATGAAAAACTAAGGAAATAGCCTAATAGTATTACTCTTTTCTGAGGATGGTACTAGGAAATAACTTAATGGTATGTAATACTAGACTGAGTAGTTCCTAATACCATCCTCACAAAACAGTTATACTATTAGGATTCCAACATCAATACTCATAAATAGAATCACTAAGTCAGTAATCCAATTGATAATCACACACCAAATCACTAAATTTATCATAACAAGGATAATTTGCTTATTTTTGTTATTCCAATTGAAAATCCAACACTTAAAAAACTAATACTTGCAAAATATTTTTGTTATTCCAATTGAAAATGCAACACTTAAATAACCAATACTTGCTAAATATTATGAAAAATTAAGGAAATACCCTAATAGTATTACTCTTTTGTGAGGATGATACTATGATATAACCTAATAGTATGTAATACTAGCTTGAGTAGTTCCTAATATCATCCTCACAAAACAATGATACTATTAGGATGCCAACATCAATAATTGTAAATGGAATCACTAAATAACTAATCCAATTGATAATCACACACCAAGTCACTAATTTTATCATAACATGGTTAATTTGCTTAATTTTGTTAATCCAATTGAAAATTCAACACTTAAATAGCCTAATAGTATTACTCTTTTGTGAGGATGGTACTAGGAAATAATCTAATAGTATGTAATACTAGACTTAGTAGTTCCTAATACAATCCTCACAAAATAGTGATACTATTAGGATTCCAACATCAATACTTGTAAATAGAATCACTAAATCAGTAATCCAATTGATAATCACACACTAAATAACTAAATTTATCATAACATGGATAATTTGCATATTTTTGTTTTTCCAATTGAAAATCCAACACTTAAATAACTAATAATTGCTAAATATTATGAAAAAAATAAGGAAATAACCTAATAGTATTACTCTTTTGTGAGGATGGTACTAGGAAATAACCTAATTGTATGTAATACTAGACTGTGTAGTTCCTAATACCATTCTCACAAAACAATTATACTATTAGGATACCAACTTCAATACTTGTAAATAGAATCACTAAATCACTAATCCAATTTATAATCACACACCAAATCACTAAATTTATCATACATGGATAATTTTCTTATTTTTGTTATTCCAATTGAAATTCAACACTTAAATAACTAATACTTGCTAAATAGTATGAAAAATTATGGAAATAACCTAAAAGTATTACTCTTTTGTGAGGATGATACTATGATATAACCTAATAGTATTGTTGATAAAAGGATCTAAGCTTGAGGATTAGAGAATAACCAAAGTATAAACAAGCCCACATGCTCGCTAGGGTGCTCGCCCCCATGCTCACCAGAGACCAGAGGTGTCGAAGTAACAAGCCTACATGGCTAATCCCCAGTTGCTCGTCTCAATGCTTGCTGGACTGCTCGCTACTTGATCGCCCGAAGCTCTGAACATGACAAAACAACAAGCCCATGAAGCCAAGACTCGGTTGCTCGCCTTCATGCTCGCCCAGCTGGTCGCCTCCATGCTCGCCCTCAGCCTGGATGTGGCAAGGCAGCAAGCCAAGAGGATAAGCCTACGGTGCTCGCCCATTTGCTCGCTCCCTTGCTCGCCACAATGCTCGTCCCTTCCTCGAAGGAAAGAAGACACAAGATGTCTAAGGAACCTGTATGAAGGGTTAGGATCATTTAGGCTAGAGTTAGTGGGGTAGAACATCCAGGGGGTGACAAGTGGAGGACACTTGTCACCACCAGAAGCCATGTGGCTTAAGTGGGGGAAACCTCACCCTTAAAAAGGGTATAAATACGTAAAAACATCTCATTTGGAGGGGATCTGATTTCCAAAATACAAGAGATACATTACATAATTTCTCTCTCTACATTTCAACTACTAAATCATATTATAAATCCAATTAATATCCTTTGATTATTGTTTGAGTGATTTCCTAAGTATAACTATCCACATAAATCCTTCAATTATATAAATTGCTCAACAATTTGGAGCTAGAAGGAGGGTCCGAACCTCCGTTGATCAAAGAATTCGGTAATTATTCTTCATTTCTTCAAGAACGCCAAGAACACCATTCGAATTTTGGTAAATTCTATAGAATATCTTCAATTGTGAGTACTTTTGAGAACAGTTTTTATTATCAAAAATACAAGCTAGAAAAGATTTCTTAGGAATTTATTCCCAAAACTCAACATTCTTACTCAAAAATATGACGAGACGCACATATGATGACTCCTACGATGAATCCCGCACCACTTCGACGAGCCGAAGGTGGAAAGGAAAGGGACCATTCGGACACTGTCAGACGAAACAAGCCCGAACCCCGGCATTAATGGCGGCCCCGGAGAGACCCCAAATTGAAGCCACAATCGAATCAATGGTTCGAACTCCCGAGGACATTGAGAGGGCAATGGCTACCCTCAAACAGATACAAAGACAACAGCTTGTGGTGGCTCATCAACCAGTGATTCAAGTCACCCAGACTGAGACGAGACATGAGATCCGAACAAGCTACCACGCTCAGGAGGAAGAAGCTAGTAGTGGACGTGTCGTGCCAGAAAACTCGAGAGGCAAACTGAAAATGTCTGATCTCCTCGTACCACAACCCCAACGCTCAAACCAGCGACCAGCTGGGCGAGCAGAGGGGCGACCAGCTGGGCGACCGTCTGGCCGAGTACATGATCCACCTGAGCGTCTTGACGGGTCACAAGGTGATAGACGCAGTAACCAAAGCCATCACTCAGAAGGTAGAAGGTCAGAGCATTCGCACCATCAAGAGCCTTGCGAGTTTGATGCTCGGCATCAACGCAGGTCTGTACAAGAAAGATTGAGGAGGCGAGCATCCGAGAGGTTAGGACCCAACGCTGCGAGTAACCTCCAACGACCGCACTGAGAGATCGCCCAAAGTGAGGGACTGCCGGGGGCAGCACGTCATCACGAGGTGCACCCGGAACAGCCTCGAGGAGGGGGATTATCCCAGGGGTCGTCAGTTCTAGAAATAGAAAAATTGAAGAAAGCTGTGGAGAACTTACAACACCAGGTGGCCATCAAAGACAAGGTTGAGACGTACACGTCACTTCCAATCTCACCACTGTCATCAGTTATCCTTACAGCACCCATCCAGAAAAAGATACAATTTCCCTCGTTAGTGCTGTACGAAGGAGAGTCTGACCCCAAGGTCCACATCTCAAAATATGCTGATTACATGATCTCAATGGGGGCATCAGACGCGACGCAATGCCAGAACTTTCCCTTAACCCATGGAGACCGTGCGCAGAGATGGTTTTCAGCCTTGACACCCGGATCAATTCAATCATTTGGACAGTTGACCCGGGAATTCCTGTCCTACTTTTCGGGATTCGGAACATATTTGACACAAAAGCATAGGTTGGCCAATATTTCACAAGGGGCCGAGGAGACCGATCAACAATACTTAGAACGCTTCGATAAGATCCTTTTAGAAGGTGAGTCGGTCAGCGATGATACAAAGGTTGTGGTGGTCATGGCGGGACTGCGTAAAGGAACGGACCTATGGAAAGAGATGCATCTAGCTTGTCCTAGTACATATGCCGAGTTCCGCCACAAAGCCGGTGTGTATGTTGCAATGCAAGAAGCAATGACCAAACAGTTGGGTTCAGAGGCTGATGACAAGAAAAATGGGAAGAAGCCTAGTGGCAGTGGTTACAAAGCCCCGAAAAATTTGAAATCATTTGGAGACACGGCGGAATACAAAGAAAAACTAAACCAAGTATTGACTACCACAATTGACCACGTCTTCACAGCTGTGAAAGATCAGGACATGTTAGCTACACCCCGGAGAAGTAGGCAGGATCGAAGCAAGTTAAACCCGAATAAATTTTGTGCATATCATCAAAGTATCGGACACTTCACCAGTGAGTGCTAGGATCTTCTGAAACAATTATGGAAATTTTACGAAGACGGGAAACTTGCTGAATTCATCAAGAAAGCTCCGGGGAAAAGGCAGCGTCAGCCAAGTTAAGAGGCCTCAGATGATGAAGGTAGCGATGAGGAAGAGAGGGCCCCAAACAGACAAGTGAGGAGAGGTCCACCAGCATGGCCGACACATCTGGAACCTAACCAAGAGATCCTTGTACTTGAAGAGATTGGTTCGGCTGGAGGAATGGTGGATGGCCGTCCAACATCAAAAAGATAAAAGAAAGCGGAAGTTCGGGCGGTCAATCAAGTCCAGGAGACGGGGTCCGGATCAAAAGCATCAGCTAAGCCGACTGCAGACTTGATTTTCTCACAAGCAGATCTCGAAGGGGTCCTTACACCGCACAATGACTCCCTGGTTATCAGCGCCAATATCATGAACACGAGAGTACACCGACTGCTAGTGGATACTGGAGCCTACACGAACATCCTGTTCAAGAAGACACTAGACCAGTTAGGAGATTATGAATCCTATATAGAGGATTGTAATTTCAAAATAGTGGGATTCAGAGAGATTGTGACCGTCCCACTAGGTGTAATAAGATTGCCTGTAGAACTTGTAGCGCTAGAGGACCCGGAAAGGAGGATGACTAGGTTGCTAGATTTTTTAGTCGTAGATCAACCGTCCACCTATAACGGGTTCCTCGACCGCCCTTTCATTTTCGAATTTAAAGCCGCATGTTCTACTTACTATTAATGTATCAAATTCCCAACTCTTACGGGTGTAGGTACGGTAAAAGGGGATTAGAAGAAGGCGCGGGAATGCCTACTAACTCTGAAAAAGCCTGTCACCCAGGTGTTGGTGTTTGAAGGTCTGATATCACAACCCTCCCCTGATGAGCCGAGCAGTTTGGATGATGTCTCAATAGACACCGAAATGATGGAAGTGGATCAAACACCGGAGGACATGGAGATAGATAATGCACTCCAAGAAGACCAGCCGGTTGGGGAGCAAACGGTAAACAACACGGAGGTTCAAGATCAAAACCCTACAACCATAGTCAGAATGAGTGGTGATATGGAACCAACACCTGATGGTCAGACGGTTGTACCAGAGGACATCGAGCCTCGATTGGGCTATGAACCAACCCCGGAAGGAATAGATATGCACCTCGAAGGACCAATTGATGATCCTAGGTGGAAGAACAAGAAGCGACGAGCTACACCAGTTGAGGAGCTCAGGTCCATACAAGTTGACCCAAATAAACAAGATTTAGAACTATTTATTGGGTCGAAATTGGAGGAGCCTTATAGAAGCCGGATGGAGGAATTCCTTCGGGCTAATCTAGATGTGTTTGCATGGTCGCATGAAGATATGATTGGTATACCAGTGGAGCATGCTTGCCATCGTCTCAACATCGATCCCACAAAGAGGCCCGTCCGTCAAAATAGAAGGAAGTATGGACCAGACAAGTATGAAGCCTTGACCGGTGAGGTGAAGAAGCTCTTAGACAATAAACTCATAAAGGAAGCACTATGTCCTCAATGGGTGGCGAACCCTGTCCTGGTCAAGAAGCCGAATGGAATGTGGAGGCTATGTATAGACTTCACAGACCTTAATGCCGCATGTCCAAAGGATAACCTTCCTTTACCCCACATCGACCAGCTGGTAGACAATATGGCGGGGCATGAACTAATGACGTTTATGGATGCCTTTGCAGGTTACCATCAGATTGCCATGCATCCCGATGATCAAGAACATACAGCCTTCTATACAAACAAAAATTTATTTTGTTGGAGAGGATGCCCTTCGGGTTAATCAATGCCGGCGCCACATATCAAAGATTAGTCAACAAGATGTTCGACCAACACCTTGGTGACACAATGGAGGTATATGTTGACGACATTGTAGTGAAGAGTCTTAGAAAAGAGGACCATCTGGAGCACCTCAAGCAAGCATTCAACATCATGAGGGCGTATAACATGAAACTTAACCCGAAGAAGAACAGCTTTGGAGTACAATCCGGCAAGTTCTTGGGATATCTCGTAAGTCAACGGGGCATAGAAGTCAACCCTTCACAAGTCTAATGTATCCTGGACATGGGACCACTAAAGGACGTACCAGCTGTTCAAAGACTTACCGGATGTCTCGCGGCACTAAACAGATTCATATCCAGATCTGAAGATAAGAATAGACCCTTCTTCGAGTCTATCAAAGGCAAAGGCATCTGCAAAAGAACCGGGAAGACCAACTATGTGTGGACGGATGCTTGCCAAAAGGCGTTTGAGGATATAAAAAGTTACCTCAGCAATCCCCAAATCCTATCAAAGCCGGTGCCAGGGGAAAAGTTATATTTATACCTGGCAGCATCAGAGGTGGCCATAAGCTCAGCATTGGTGTGTGCGGAGGGCAAGACGCATCTACCAATATATTATGTCAGCCAAGTGCTACAAGAGGCAGAGCTGCGATATTCCCCTATGGAGAAGCTGGCATACGCACTAGTGACGAGCGTGCAGAAGCTCCGACCGTACTTCTTCGACCATCAAGTGGAAGTCTTAACAACTTTTCCCTTGAGACAAGTCTTACATAGACCAGACACGGCCGGACGATTGTTAAAATTGTCACTAGAGGTCAGCCAGTATGGTATAACGTACTCACCCCGAACAGTGATTAAAGGGCAGGCTCTTGGAGCTAACCTACCCTCAAGATCCGACGAGGGGGCGTATTTACCCATGGCACCTTTACGTAGACAGCTCAGCAACAAGTTTCGCAGCCGGAGCCGGTGTCGTCCTAGTAAGTTCCGACAAACAAGTGTTCACCTCCGCAATAAGGTTTGATTTCCTAGCAACCAACAACGAAGCCGAATACAAAGCACTTATTGCGGGTTTGAGACTATCGATAGCTGTGGGGGCAACCAGACTTCAGATTTTTGGAGATTCACAGCTAATCATATCTCAAGTCCGAGGTGAGTACGAGGCAAAGGACCGACAAATGATCGTCTATCAAAGGATCGTCGCACACCTAATATCAAAATTTGACCAAGTATACATTGAACAGATTCCCCGGCTAGAGAACACCCAAGCAGATGCTTTAGCCCGGTTAGCTACAAGCACCGGAGAACCAAGTATCTCAGAAGTGGTGGTCACAAAGCTAACTAATCCTTCAACATTTGATTATGTTAATCAAGTGTTGAAGAGGGGGCAACAAATAGTCAACAGCCAGCAATTGGCTACCGACGACTGGCGAACACCTATTAGCAAATACCTAACCAACGGAGAACAGCCGGGAGATCCATGGGAAGCACTACGGAAGGATGCTATCAGATATGCTAAAAGATGCTTGAAGTGTCAACAGTTCGCTCCGAGTATCCACACCCCGACATAAGAGTTGAAATCAGTATATAGTCCGTGGCCATTCGCTAAATGGGGTATCGACTTGATCGGCCCATTCCCTCCCGGAAAGGGGGGAGGGTAAAATTTGTAGTGGTGGCCGTGGACTATTACACTAAGTGGGCCGAAGCTGAAGCACTAACGACTATAACCCAAGAGAAGATGATAACATCATTTGGAAAACCTGGTATGCAGATTTGGGTTACCACAGTCAATAGTCACGGATAACGGAAGGCAGTTCGATGGAAGTAAGTTAAGGGACTTCTGCTCATCATGGGACATCAAGAAGCATTACTCTACGCCGTATCATCCTCAGTCAAACAGACAAGTCGAAGCCGTGAATAAAATCTTGAAGCACATCCTAAAGATCCGGTTGGAAGAAAGAAAAGGCAGTTGGGCTGACGAGCTGCCAGAGGTCCTATGGACTTATAGGACATCCTATAGAACAAGTACCGGGGAGACACCGTTCACAATGACTTTCGGAGTTGAAGCAGTCATCCCAGTAGAGGTCCAACATCGGACATGGAGGATAATCAAATACGATGAGGAAGCAAATGAAGATGATATGGTGGTAGAAAAAGATCTGATTGAAGAAAAAAGAACCTCGGCGGAATTGAGGAATGCGGTCTATAAGCGACGAGCCGAAAAGTACTACAACTCACAGGTAAAAGATAGAAAATTCCAGATCGGTGATCTAGTAATGAGAAGAGTACTAGCGGTCCCGGCAGGAGTGTTTGGTCCAAAATGGGAAGGACCCTTCAAGGTGATAAGGAGTTGGCCGAATGGAACCTATGATCTAGAAGACATGCAAGGCAATCCTTCAGCATATACCTGGAACGCGGCGCATCTCAAGAAATTCTACCAGTGAAGACTTGTGTAAATTTTCTTTGAAAACCTTGCTCGCCCAACATGTATAGGGGGAAGCAGGTTCGTGCTAGATAAGGACAAGTCTGTAAAGTCATCATTATGTTGAATAAAGAAGTTTCCTTTCAAATTGTTGTATCGAAAAAAATGTCTCAAGTTATAAGCTCACAAGACTTACGAGTCCACAATAAAGGCAAGGTATTGAGACTAACCCTAAGGTTATACCATTAAAAGGGAGTCCTTACCGATCAATAAGCCTACATCCAAAGAGATGAAAAATGAGGTGTAAATTCACGATTCCGTAAAAAGGAAAAGTAAGACGAATCAATTGAAACACCGTATATCAAAAAATGAGCACTAAATAACTTAGACACGCACGTTACTACAAACGCAAACAAACCCAATAAAAAGGAAACTGCAAGTTCATTAATATCAAAAGGAAGTTCAAGTACATGTGGAGCGCCTTCGAGGGCATGAGAAGCAAAAAGTTGCAAACAAAAAGAAAAATCAAAAAGAAGAAAGAAGAAAATCCCTAACTTTCTAATGGTCGCCAGCGTGCTCGCCAGCATGGGCACCATCCTACCTGCCAACCTGACCAGCCTGCTCGGCCGCTTGCTCACCGAGCTGCTCGCCCACCTGTCCACCGGCACCTGAAGGAGAAAGACCAGGGATGACTTCGAATGGAGATAGACCCTCAGTGTCCACCATCGCATCGTCCTCAGCATTAATCTGAAGAGGCGGATAGTTTCCACCAATGATCTTAAGTGTCGGAGGCACAGCACTTAAATCAACTCCCATTTCCTCGAGATCCCCGATATCCACTACTAAACCTTCCTTGAGAGGACGTTCAGTAAGAAAGTCGGTAAACTCCTTCTTCAAGGCTGTCCAGGGATCCTCGTTCTCACCAACAGCATGGTGATAGGCCCGCAGGTTCTCGGCAAAGGCATACACAAACCCAAAGTCAGAAGACTCTGCTCGGATATCAGCAACAGCCTCGGCAGTATAGCAATCTGTATGTGCAGCCTTGTGCTCCACCAACTGAGTCCGAGTAGCTTGAAGTTCTCTCTCTAGCTCAACAACCTTCCCACGAGCCACCCGGCTCTCCTCCAACTGTGCCCGGACACTTGCTAGCTCGGCCCGGAGACACTCAGCTTCAGCTCGGGCTCTCTCAGCACTTGAAATCACCGATTGCTCAGCGTCCAGAGAAGCCTTAGCTTTAGCCTCAGATGTGGCAACCCTCTTCTTCATCTCATCCCTCTCCTTCCTCAGGGTGTCATTCAACACCGCATATGACTTCTCCAACGTCACAGCCTGCTCGATGGCACGTTGAGCAGTGATAAGAGCACCACTCGAGTGATGCATGGCCGTGCGGATATTGTCAGTCAACGACTGGTACTGGATGATGGCATCTTGGGGTTGGGTCCAGTGGCAGACAGCGGACTCGACGGCTCCTCGAACTGAGCCCTTGAGCTCATTAAGAGACTTCGTGGGACGGGCGAGTGAAAACTGGTGAACCAACGGACTGCGGTGCTGATAACATGAAGGGTCGTACCTGCTTAAAGGGCCACACAAGAAAACACTCAGAAATTTTAGCGTGAAGTATAAAGATATTAGAGGTATGAGGTTCATACCCAGCTGCCCGTTCCTGGTCCCATCCCAGGTATGTGATGTCAGTTAACTGACCGATCGAGCGAATAGATGCGGGGGCAGTCGGGGTGCCAGCAGGAGTGGGAAGTGTGGACTCCGGAACCTCGGCCTGACCCGAACCTCCCGAACTCAGAGGCCTTGTAACCCTTGCCTTCTTGGCAGCCTCGCTTTCACGCTCAACGCGTGAACCATCACCCCGTTGTAACCGTCGGCTACCACCACTCGGGGAGTCACTCAGAGCTTGCCGATCCTCAGTACGAGGAGCTCGAGGAGGAGCAGTGGATCGTGTGCTTGGACCAGTGCTGGCACCCTTCTTCGGCTTGGCTGCCTGTTGAGCAGCTAGCACAACGGATGGGGGGTCTCTTTTGGTCCTCACCATTCCAAACCTTTGATTTAAGATCCTGAAGGAATGAGGGATGGCGATAGTGACCTCTGCAGCTACAAGCATCAGAAAACATAAAGAGAGTTAGAAAATTTTCGTAAAATTTCAAAAGTACAAGACGAAAGCTTATAAGGGCTATACCTGCGGGACGAGCAACTTGAGCTCGTAGATGGTGAGGAGTTGTGATCAACCCCGAGGCGATGCGACAACTGGACTTGTTCAAATAGTCGAACGTCCTATCCTTCTTGTTCTGGCGGCAAACGAGGATGCAAGTAAATTTAAACTCCTCGAAAAGACTCGCCTTCTTCCAACGCTGAGGGATCAAACCTGCAACACGAGAAATAAGGGACATTAGATACTATAACGAATGCAATATTCAAAATGCAAACAAGTCCTACGCTGCAACTCGCCAAACTCAGTAGGGGACATAATACGTCCCCCAAGACCCTCTTTGTTGTCCGGAGCACACCAATCCCCACCGATAAAAAAGAAATGTTCCTTCCAGTCCCTCACTTTGTTGGGTAATCCTTCAAGGATCTTCATGTCACTCCTTGCCTTCAGGTAGTAATAACCCTGGCCTTCCTCGGAACATTTGCTGAGGCAGAGGGTGTAATTTATCTCCTGAGGGGTCAGGCGATCCTTGTACCTCTCCAAGGCGAAGACAGTACAGAGGGATATCAAGTATGTCCAAGCACTGGGTGTCAACTGTGTGATCGCCAAACCCATCGTCTCCAAGAAACGACCGATGAAAGGATGGAGAGGCAGCATCACACCGGCGGCCAGAGTGTGTATGTTTATTGTTGTCAGACCCTCCGGGGGACAATCGACTCTTTCCTTCTCCCGAGGAGCGTACATCGTCACATTACAAGGGATGTGATACTCTCTACGGATACTGTCAAGGTCATCCTCGTCAATAACACTCACTACAGTGTTTGCCTTGTAAGGGGTACGGTCACCTTTCTCAAGTTCCCGGTATTGACGAGGAGGAGTTGGAAAATCAGCAGCATATCGGTCATAGTATGCTCTCCAATCAAACTCTTGAGCAACACCTTCAGGGATAGACCTCTCAGACATATGAGGATGCGGAAAGCCAACAGACTCGAACCATCCAGTGATGGAGTCGTCACTATCATCACTACTGGAAAGAACCTCCACCTCCTCTTGGTCATCACCATCAGGGTGAGCAATGGGCTGCTCAACTACCTGCTCGCCCGGCTGCTCGCCCATCTGCTCGCCAGCCTGGTCGTCTCTTTCCTCTAAGGGGCGTCCCATCTCCGCAACCTCGGGGTCAGAACCCGCAAGATGGACTGAAGAAAGACCGGCGATTGGACCACCTTTCTCCATGTCTTCATCCATTGGTCGTTTGCCCAAATTCCGGTGAAAAGTAGTCCGACTTGAAGATGACGACATGGATCGAGAAAAGAGGAGAAAAAGAAAATTGGCCCTAGGGATGTGCTAACTACCATTTCAAATATCACCGACAAGATTCCGATCAAGAATTCCGGCGGAGAACCCGATGAACAAGTGCAGGAAATAAAGATTAGAAAAATTAAGAGAAAAAGAGGATAACACAAATAAGATAAATTGCAAGGCAAAAGTGAATAGTAGATTACCTTTGATCAAGACACCAAAATCATTCGTCGAAATAAGGGAAGCAAAGGTCGCCGGAAAGCTTAAAGATTTTTGAGTTGCCGAAAATTTTAGAGAGAAAGCAAGTGAAGAAGAGAATGAACAGTGAAGGAAGAACCCTTATTATACATTCGGGTTAAAGTGAAAGAGGGAAAAAATTTCAGGGACTTAATTGCAAAGTATTTGAAAGGTTTTTAAAGAGGCACACCTTTTTGTGCGACTGATTGGCGCACAAAACGAGGAGGCGCCTCGTATTCCAGAACATCACCCCAGCTGTCAAGAGAGAGCGAGTAGAAAGGCGAGCACCATGTTGATCGCAGAGTTGCTCGCCCTACTGCTCGCTCAGCTGTTCGCCAACACATCAAGTTAATTCCAGCATATACTTTGATAAAGATAAATCAAATCAAAGCATATACTGAGGGGAAAATGTTGATAAAAGGATCTAAGCTTGAGGATTAGAGAATAACCAAAGTATAAACAAGCAGGAATGAGTAAGCTGCTCGCCCACATGCTCCCCAGGGTGCTCGCCCACATGCTCACCAGAGCCTAGAGGTGTCGAAGTAACAAGCCTACATGGCTAATCCCCAGTTGCTCGACTCAATGCTCGCTGGACTGCTCGCCACTTGATCGCCCGAAGCTCCGAACATTACAAAGCAACAAGCCCATGAAGCCAAGACTAGGTTGCTCGCCTTCATGCTCGCCCAGCTGGTCGCCTCCATGCTTGCCCTCAACCTGGATGTGGCAAGGCAGCAAGCCAAGACGATAAGCCTACGGTGCTCGCCCATTTGCTTGCCCCCTTGCTCGCCATAATGCTCGTCCCTTCCTCGAAGGAAAGAAGACACAAGATGTCTAAGGAACCTGTATGAAGGGTTCGGATCATTTATGCTAGAGTTAGTGGGGTAGAACATCCAGGGGGTGACAAGTGTCATGTGGCTTAAGTGGGCGCCACCTCACCCTTAAAAAGGGTATAAATATGTAAAAACATCTCATTTGGAGGGGATCTGATTTCCAAAATACAAGAGATACATTACACAATTTCTCTCTCTACATTTCAACTACAAAATCATATTATAAATCCAATTAATATCCTTTGATTATTGTTTGAGTGATTTCCTAAGTATAACTAGCCACATAAATCCTTCAATTATATAAATTGCTCAACAAGTATGTAATACTAGACTGACTAATTCCTACTATCATACTCATAAAACAGTGATAATATTAGGATCCCAACACCAATACTTGTAAATAGAATCATTAAATCACTAATCCAATGGATAATCACACACCAAATTACTAAATTTATCATAACATGAATAATTTGCTTTTTTTTTTTTGTTATTCCAATTGAAAATCAAAAACTTAAATAACTAATACCTACTAAATATTATGAAAAATTAAGGAAATAACCTAATAGTATTACTCTTTTGTTAGGATGGTACTATGATATAACATAATAGTAAGTAATACTTGATTGAGTAGTTCCTAATACCATCCTCACAAAACAGTGATACTATTAGGATCCCAACATCAATACTAGTAAATAGAATCACTAAGTCACTAATCCGATTGAGAATCACACATCAAATCACTAAATTTATAATAACATGGATAATTTGCTTATTTTTGTTATTCAAATTTAAAATCCAACACTTAAATAACTAATACTTGCTAAATATTATGAAAAATTAAGGAAATAACCTAATAGCATTACGCTTTTGTGAGGATGGTACTAGGAAATAAACTAAAAGTACGTAATACTAGACTGTGTAGTTCCTAATACCATTCTCACAAAACAATTATACTATTAGGATCTCAATAACAATACTTGTAAATAGAATCACTAAATCACTAATCCAATTGATAATCACACACCAAATCACTAAATTTATCATAACATGAATAATTTTCTTATTTTTTTTATTCCAATTGAAAATCCAACACTTAAATTATTAATACTTACTAAATATTATGAAAAAAATAATGAAATAACCTAATAGTATTACTCTTTTGTGAGGATGGTACTAGGAAATAACCTAATAGTATGTAATACTAGGCTGTGTAGTTCCTAATAACATTCTCACAAAACAATTATACTATTAGAATCCCAACATCAATACTTATAAATAGAATCACTAAATCACTAATCCAATTGATAATCACACATCAAATCACTAAACTTTTCATAACATGGATAATTTTCTTATTTTTGTTATTCCAATTGAAAATCCAACACTTAAATAACTAATACTTGCTAAATATTACGAAAAATTAAGGAAATAACCTAATAGTATTACTCTTTTGTGAGGATGATACTATGATATAACCTAATAGTATGTAATACTTGACGTAGTAATTCCTATTACCATCCTCACAAAACAGTGATACTATTAGGATCCCAACACCAATACTTGTAAATAGAATCAATAAATCACTAATCCAATTGATAATCACACACCAAATCACTAAATTTATCATAACATGGATAATTTGCTTTTTTTTTTGTTATTCCAATTGAAAATCCAACACTTAAATAACTAATACTTGCTAAATATTATGAAAAATTAAGGAAATAACCTAATAGTATTACTCTTTTGTGAGGATGATACTATGATATATCCTAATAGTATGTAATACTAGAGTGAGTAATTCCTACTACCATCCTAAAAAAACAGTGATACTATTAGGATCCCAACACAAATACTTGTAAATAAAATCCCTAAATAACTAATCCAATTGATAATCACACACCAAATCACTAAATTTATCAAAATATGGATAATTTGCTTATTTTTGTTATTCCAAATGAAAATCCAACACTTAAATAACTAATACTTGCTAAATATTATGAAAAAAATTAAGGAAATAACCTAATAGTATTACTCTTTTGTGAGGATGGTACTATGGTATAACCTAATAATATATAATACAAGACTGAGTAGTTCCTAATACAATCCTCACAAAACAGTGAGACTATTACGATCCCAACATCAATACTTGTAAATAGAATCACTAAATCACTAATCTAATTAATAATCACACATCAAATCACTAATTTTATCATAACATGTATAATTTGCTTATTTTTGTTATTCCAATTGAAAATCCAACACTTAAATAACAAATACATGCTAAATATTATGAAAATTAAGGAAATAGCCTAATAGTATTACTCTTTTCTGAGGATGGTACTAGAAAATAACTTAATAGTATGTAATACTAGACTGAGTAATTCCTAATACCATCCTCACAAAACAGTTATACTATTAGGATTCCAACATCAATACTCGTAAATAGAATCACTAAATAAGTAATCCAAATGATAATCACACACCAAATCACTAAATTTATCATAACATGGATAATTTGCTTATTTTCATTATTCCAATTGAAAATCCAACACTTAAATAACTAATACTTGCTAAATATTATTAAAAAAAAAAAGGAAATAACCTAATAGTATTACTCTTTTGTGAGAATGGTACTAGGAAATAACCTAATAGTATGTAATACTAGACTGTGTAGTTCCTAATACTATCCTCACAAAACAATTATACTATTAGGATCCCAACATCAATACTTGTAAATAGAATCACTAAATCACAAATCCAATTGATAATCACACACCAAATCACTAAATTTATCATAACATGGATAATTTGCTTATTTTTGTTATTCCAATTGAAAATGCAACACTTAAATAACCAATACTTGCTAAATATTATGAAAAATTAAGGAAATAACCTAATAGTATTACTCTTTTGTGAGGATGGTACTATGATATAACCTAATAGTATGTAATACTAGACTGAGTAGTTCCTAATATCATCCTCACAAAACAATGATACTATTAGGATGCCAACATCAATACTTGTAAATTGAATCACTAATCATTAATCCAATTGATAATCACACACTAAATCACTAATTTTATCATAACATGGATAATTTGCTTAATGTTGTTAATCCAATTGAAAATTCAACACTTAAATATCAAATACTTGCTAAATATTATGAAAATTTAAGGAAATTGTCTAATAATTTTACTCTTTTGTGAGGATGATACTAGGAAATAACCTAATAGTATGTAATACTAGACTGAGTAGTTTCAAATACAATCCTCACAAAACAGTGATACTATTAGGATTTCAACATCAATACTTGTAAATAGAATCACTAGATCAGTAATCCAATTGATAATCAAACACCAAATCACTAAATTTATTATAACAGGGATAATTTACTTATTTTTGTTATTCCAATTGAAATCCAACACTTAAATAACTAATACTTGCTAAATATTATGAAAAAAATAAGGAAATAACCTAATAGTATTACTCTTTTGTTAGGATGGTATTAGGAAATAACCTAATAGTATGTAATACTAGACTGTGTAGTTCCTAATACCATTCTCACAAAACAATTATACTATTATGATCCCAACATCAATACTTGTAAATAGAATCACTAAATCACTAATCCAATTTATAATCGCACACCAAATCACTAAATTTATCATAACATGGATATTATTCTTATTTTTGTTATTCCAATTGAAAATCAACACTTAAATAACTAATACTTGCTAAATATTATGAAAAATTAAGGAAATAACCTAATAGTATTACTCTTTTGTGAGGATGATACTATGATATATCCTAATAGTATGTAATACTAGACTGAGTAATTCCTACTACCATCCTAAAAAAACAGTGATACTATTAGGTTCTCAACACCAATAGTTGTAAATAGAATCAATAAATCACTAATCCAATTGATAATCACACACCAAATCACTAAATTTATCATAACATGGATAATTTACTTTTTTTTTTTGTTATTCCAATTGAAAATCCAACACTTAAATAACAAATACTTGCTAAATATTATGAAAAACTAAGGAAATAACCTAATAGTATTACTCTTTTGTGAGGATGGTACTATGATATAACCTAATAGTAAGTAATACTTGACTGAGTAGTTCCTAATATAATCCTCACAAAACAGTGATACTATTAGGATCTCAAAATCAATACTTGTAAATAGAATCACTAAATCACTAATCCGAATGACAAATCACACATCAAATCACTAAATTTATCATAACATGGATAATTTGCTTATTTTTGTTATTCAAATTTAAAATCCAACACTTAAATAACTAATACTTGCTAAATATTATGAAAAATTAAGGAAATAACTTAATATTATTACTCTTTTGTGAGGATGGTATTATGATATAACATAATAGTATGTAATACTAGCCTGAGTAGTTCCTAATACCATCCTCACAAAACAGTGATACTATTAGGATCCCAACATCAATACTTGCAAATAGAATCACTAAATCACTAATCCAATTTATAATCACACACCAAATCACTAAATTTATCATAACATGGATAATTTGCTTATTTTTGTTATTCCAATTGAAAATCCAACACTTAAATAACTAATACTTGCTAAATATTAT
>JAPKLY010000127.1:295042-306772 GCA_026898435.1 Prunella vulgaris | reverse complement strand
AATCACTAAATCACTAATCCAATTGATAATCACACACCAAATCACTAAATTTATTTTAACACGGATAATTTGATTATTTTTGTTATTCCAATTGAAAATCCAACACTTAAATAACTAGTACATTAACACCATATTATCAACATTAAATCAATAAAAAATAAAAAATCAATTAAGAAACACATATTTATTCTTGTAAAAATACTTATTATCTTTATAGTTATTTTAAAAGTACAAATTTTTTTTTTAAAGATGTAGTAACACACATTTTGTCTTACTGTATCACACACATGTTCATGTAGTATACATTCTGGGATTACCGAAATTTTTTCTTGAAAATTTCATTTGACCTGGTTTGACCTGATAAGGATCCGTGAATTTTTAACTGTGTATATAGTCTGGGTCGAGTAAGATGCAATATTGTATATTAGAATTTGTGTGTGTATATATATATAACCTTAGTCTTGTATGCACCAGATACACCGTGCAACTCTAGTTCATTTTTAAAAAGTTACACAAAATACTATTGAAAAGTCACACATGTTGTTACTGAAATATACTTGAGTTGCACAGTGCACAAGAGAAGGGTGTGGTAAAACATGCAATATTTGGTTAATTGTATTAATGAATTAAAAATTTAAAAATATTATCATTTATATATCGATAATAATGTTGGTATAATGTGCACTAAAAAATTAATAAAATTTAGATATAATTATGACAACATATAAAATAAATAGAAAAAAAATGTATAATGGTGGTCTTTTACAAATCAGATTAAATAGGCGGCGGGGTTAATTTTTTTTTTCCAGTTTTAATTTTGGTTTCCCGATTTATGAGAGATTAAGGCATATGTTTACTCATTTCATCTTCCACGCAGCCATCACTATTCCGTCCCAGATTTCTGAACACCGATCTCTCTCCCCAATGCATCTAGTTTCCATCACTATTACGTCCACAATTTGCGTTAGAAGGCGAGTCAGAGTCGTCGTTCCCCAGCTTCTGAGCAGTGATCCCCAATTCTGAGTCGTCATTCCCGGCTTCTGTACAACACTCTCTATTTCCAGTTTTTTCTTACTTCGCGGTGAGTTCCCTTTGCATATCCCTTGAGAGTTTTCTCTTTATTGAAGTTAGACATCAAATTGATGTTACCGGCAACAGTTTATTTTACACAAGTGTTTCATTTGACCTAATTAAATCTAAGAAAATCCATGTACCAATCAAGAATTTTCGCCTATGTTTTACAATCAGGCGGCACCGCAATGGACACTGCCGATTCATCTAAGAAGGCCCTGTTTTTGGGGAAATTTTCGCCTATGTTTTACAATTAAAGCAGGGGATTTACGAGGCTATTTTGTAAGTGGGCTTTAATTTTATTGAATCTGATTAACAAAGGTAACAAAGGTATATAACAAGCCTTGATCCGACGCTGCCCAGGAAATATATATGGGTGAAAAAAGTAGAAAAAATTGAGCAAATCGAATAGCGGGGCGTACGTCTGCTTCTTTTTCCTCTGGCAATCGTGTTTCTCTTTGTTGAGGGTAATTTTTTTTCTCCTCCTTCTATGTCTCTGTCTCTGTCTCTGTCTCTGCTCTCTCGCATTTTTTGTTACGCCCAAGGGTGTTTTTTTAATAGGATATTGTTTGTTTTAATTAGGGAGGAAAGCAAGTAATAGGGGAATTCTTTCAGAGAAATTGGCCTTAAAATTTGTGCCCCATTTCATACACATGTTCTACCTACATATAACCTTGCAACTTTCTGCCTACACGTGTTCCAATAATAGATACACATGGCAGTAATTAGGAACTATAGCTTGTGAAGCCTGGTGGGTTTGAAGAATATTGCAAGGCAGTAAGATTAAACATGCATGTGTAGATAAATATGTGGGTATAATGAATGTGGGCTCATGATAGTGACTATAGTCTGAATTGAAATATGAGAAAAGATATATAGTTAAAATTTGCTACTCTTGTTTTAAGGGTAAAATTTTGCAATTTTTTAAGGTATATGTCTCGTACCAAACACTCATATAAAAATTATATTAATTTAACTATGACCTATTAAACATTCAAATAAATATATATCACCTATTCAATTTATTCTTGCAGATAGTAACAAATTCACAACTTAGGAGAAAAAGTTCAATCTTTACTAGTACTTTAATATTCATAGTATTATAAATATAACATGTTGTATTACCTACTATCTTAGTATTATAAATGTAATTAATCAATAAAAATGTTGGAACTGTAATATTCTTACCAACCTTTGTAGAGCTAAGGCTTTCTGCTTTTGCCCTCATACACATCATATTCTTGTCTATAACAGAAGGACATCTTATTTTAATGATCCTGCTAGATTAGATGCTAATATCACATAAACAAGATTATATTTATTGAAGCTTTCTTTTATCTATTGGTATGATAAAAAAAGTAGTAGCTAAAACTTTTAAGCTTTTATTTGTAGTCTAAACATGAGTTAGCTGGAGTACCATGTACCGAATTAACTTGTATGAGTGCACACTCTTTAGTAAAAGATGAATGGAAATTTAACGAGGACAAGGAAACTGGGTAAGTCATGTATACATATTTATTATATTTTGTTAATTACTAAAATTGCTATTAATTTGCTTCTTTCTTTATACATGCTTATCAGGAGATAATGAAAAAGAAGCGAGAAGAATATTTTGAGCTCGGAATTGTAAAAATTGCAGAGGAGATAATGTCTGAGGTTTTAGGTCATAGAATAGGATATGCAGAAGGTGTTGGTTATGGTCCTCAGCCTCCAAGTAGACGCAATACATTTTATGGCTCTATAATTAATTAAAGGATAAACTAAAAGATGCGAAAGAAAAGTTACAAGAATCTGAAGCTCGGTTGCAAGAACTCAACACTCAAGTAACTCTTTTAAATGATGAATTGTCTTCTCAAGGTGCAGATCTTTCTGCAGAAGGTGCACCTCTAGCCAAACTTATGGCGTATCTGACAGAAAAAGGAATGTAATTTTAAAATACATCAAGGTTTTCTTTTAGTTTGTTCCGTGTTATGATAACAAATATTACTTGTTGTTTTTTAATGATTTGAATGAGTATTTTGTTTAATGCAAATTAATTTTTTATCTTTAATTTATTTTTGTTTGCATTATGTTTTGCTTTTTATATTTAGTAATTGAAATTATTATATCATGTCAATTTTTTTTATTGCTTTAAATAAAATTTAATGTTATTATTAATTTAATATATAAATATTCAAATAATAGTCAATAAAAATAATTTGTTTTCTTTCTATCTAAATATATAATAACAATATAATTTGTTACAATTTCACATGTTTTTATGACAGAATATTTTGTCACATTTTCATATCTGTTAACGACGTTAATCAATTTGTCATTAAATTTTAACATTTGGTGAAGAAATAAATTGTTGTTATATCTATATGTATAATGACGATTCAGTTTTAGTCATCTTAGTGTATTTTTTCTGGATGAAAAAATTTAAAATATGACGAAAGAAAATTGTCACCGTGTTTAAAACTTTAACGATGTTTATCATCTTTGTCGCTGAATAGTATATTATGCTGACAAAAATAATTTGTCACCATTTATACATCATTTAGGGACGATAAATATTTTATCACTATATTGCATCCATTGATGACAAATTTTATCGTCATTATATATGTACATATATAACTATAATAAAAAATTTGTCACTAAATTACACTCATTGATGACAAACTTTTATGTCATTATATATGTATACATGTAATAACAATTACAATTTCGTCACAATAAATACTATTTCGTGACGAATTATATAAAATATGATGAAATAATTTATCTATTTATGACAAAAATAATGTCACTAATTTTTTGTGAGTAGTGCAATACATGGATAATCGTCACAAAAAAATAAATTTTTTTGTGACAACAGTTCAGATCGTCGTGTCAAATTGAACTTTTAGGGACGAAACACCATATTAGCGACAAAAATTTGATGCCAAAAGTGACGATTTATTTGTCACTATAGATGAAAGATATAGTAACGATGTCTTTTATTGTCACCAAATGTGAATTTTTTTATGACGAATCAAAAATCGTCACATTTACCAAATACCACGCACTTTCAACGACGTTCTTTGCAACGAAATATTTTGTCACTAAATATTGATTGTGACGAAAAATAAATATTTTATGACGAATTTTTTCGTCGTGATTTCTCAAATTTCTTGTAGTGCAACCAGGTGCAAGAGACGGGGTCAGGATCAAAGGTGCCAACTAAGCCAATAGCAGAGTTGACTTTTTCACAAGCGGATCTAGAGGGGATCCTCCCTACAACGACTCATTAGTCATCAGCGGCAATATTATGAACACCAAGGTGCATCGACTGCTAGTGGATACTGGAGCGTACACGAATATTTTGTTCAAAAAGACACTAGAGCAGTTAGGAGACTATGAGTCATACATTGAAGATTATAACCATAGGATTGTAGGGTTTGGGGAAGCTGTAACCATCCCTCTAGGAATGATCCGTTTGTCGGTTGAAGTTGTAGAGCATGAGGATCCCGAAAGGAGACTAACTAGGTTAATAGATTTCTTAGTAGTAGACCAACAGTCCTCCTATAACGGGTTCCTCGGCCGACCTTTTATTTCTGAATTTAAAGCTGCATGTTCAACTTACTATTATTGTCTCAAATTTCCAACCCCAAAAGGTGCAGGAACGATTAAAGATGATCAGAAGAAGGCACGTGAATGTCTGTTAATGATTAAAAAACCTATCACCCAGGTGTTGGTATATGAAGAAGAGCCAAACATACTGAACATCATACCAACAGAAAGGGAGATGATGGAGGTGGCCCAATAGCTAGAAGACATGGAAATTGATCAGGCACCACAACAGGTCCAACAACCAACAAGACCTATAGAGGAGGACATAGGAGCAAGTGGCGACACATCCATGAGGACGACAGAAGGTGAAGGTGGTGCATCTCTAAGACAAGGAAACCCACCAGGCGAATAAGAGGACTTGGAGCTACGACTAGGATATGAACTAACGGAGATAGAAGTTGACATTGACTTGGAAGGACCAATCTCGGACCCGCGATGGAAAGATAAGAAGAGACGTGCAACCTCAATCGAAGAGTTGAGGTCCATACAGGTGGATCCCAACAGAGAAGACTTGGAACTTTTCATTGGGTCCGAGTTACAAGAACCCTACAGAAGCAAGATGGAGGAATTCTTGAAGGCCAACCTCGATGTGTTCGCCTGGTCTCATGAAGATATGACGGGGATACATGTAGAACATGCGTGCCACCGCCTCAACATTGACCCAACAAAAAGGTATGTCCGTCAGAAAAAAAGAAAATATGGACCAGAAAAGTACGAAGCATTCACCGTGGAGGTAAAAAAAGCTGCTACACAACAAGCTAATACAAGAGGCGTTATGCCCACAGTGGGTGGCCAACCCAGTTCTTGTACGGAAGCCGAACGGGACGTGGAGATTTTGCATAGACTTCACGGACCTCAATGCTGCATGTCCAAAAGATAACTTCCTATTGCCTCACATCGATCAACTGGTGGATAACACAACGGGGCACGAAATGATGACATTCATGGACGCTTTCGCAAGATACCACAAGATTGCGATGGACCCAGACGACCAGGAGCACACATCATTTTACACGAATAAAAATTTGTTCTGTTTAAAAAGAATGCCGTTTAGACTTATTAATGTCGGCGCCACATATCAAAGACTGGTCAACAAAATGTTCGATTAGTACATCGGTGATACAATGGAGGTCTACGTGGATGACATCATGGTGAAGAGCCTAAGAAAAGAAGATCATTTGGAGCACCTCAAGCAAGCATTCGACATCATGAGAGCTTACAACATGAAGTTGAACCCGAAGAAGAGCAGCTTTGGGGTGCACTCCGGTAAATTCTTAGGACACTTGGTGAGTCAACGAGGTATTGAGGTCAACCCAACACAAGTCAAGTGTATAATGGAGATGAAGCCACCAGATTCGGTGAAGAAAGTACAGAGGCTCAAAAGGTGTCTATTAGCATTGAATAGATTCATCTCCAGGCCTGGTGACAGAAACAGACCATTTTCGAGTCCATTAAAGTCAAGAAAAAGGAAGATTTCCATTGGACAGCCGCATGCCAAAAGGCGTTTGAAGAGATAAAGACATACCTGAGTAACCCCCAGGTTTTGTCAAAATCGGACCCCGGTGAAAAATTGTACATATACCTGGCGGCATCAGAGGTGGCCATCAGCTCAGTGTTGGTCCGATCAGAAGGAAAATTTCACCTACCAATCTACTATGCCAGTCAAGCTCTCCACGATGCAGAGACACGATATACTCCAACTGAGAAACTGGCATACGCATTGGTAATGAGCGTGAGAAAGCTGCGGCCATACTTCTTCGACCATCAAGTGGAGGTCTTGACCATCTTTCCCCTAAGACAAATCCTACACCGACCAAACACTATTGGACGCTTACTCAAATGGTCCCTAGAGATCAGCCAGTATGGAATAACTTACGCACCCCGAACAGTGATCAAGGGACAAGCACTCACCGACTTTATTGTCGAGCTAACTTTCCCACAAGATCCGACGGGGGGACGTATCTACCCATAGCACCTCTACGTAGAAGAATCAACGACTAGCACAGTAGCAGGAGCCGGTGTAGTGTTAATAAGCCCAGATAGACAGGTGTTCACCTCAGCAATAAGATTTAACTTCATGGCCACCAACAACGAAGCAGAATATGAAGTGCTAATTGCGGGACTGAGATTCTCATTAGCTGTGGGGGCCACCAGACTTCAGATTTTTGGAGATTCCTAGCTAATAATATCTCAGGTCCGAGGGGAGTATGAAGTAAAATATCGGCAAATGATCATCTACCAGAAGATAGTAGCAAGCTTGATTTCAAAATTTGAACAAGTGTACATTGAACAGATCCCCCGACTCGAAAACACTCAACCTGATGCGTTAGCACAATTGGCAACAAGTACCGGAGAAGCAGATATTACAGAGGTCTCCATCACAAAGATAGAAAATCCTTCAACATTTGATTACATATATCAAACGTTGAATGGGGGCAATAGGCAGCAGATAACCAACAAGTGGTGGAGGATTGGAGGACGCCCATAAAAAAGTACTTAACTACTAGAAACCAGTCGGAGGATCCTTAGGAGGCATGACGATTTGCCAAACTAGCTGCAAGATACACAATGGTTGAAGGACAACTATATAAAAGGGGAATTTCTTTACCATTGCTCAAATGCCTCTCCCCAGAAGAAGGACAGAAAGTGTTAGAAGAAATCCACGAAGGGATATGTGGAGGCCATGCTTGGGGGCAAGCTTTGGCATACAAGACTATCAGACAAGGGTACTATTGGCCAACATTACGAAAAGATGAAATCAAGTACGCCAAAAGATGCCTAAAGTGCCAATAGTTTGCCCCAAACATCTGCACACTTACGCAAGAGTTAAAATCGGTATATAGTCCATGGCCGTTCGCTAAATAGGGTATCGACTTGATCTGTCCATTCCCACCAGGAAAATGTGGGGTGAAATTTGTAGTCGTGGCTGTGGACTATTACACCAAATGGGCCGAAGCCGAAGCCTTGACAACAATAACCCAAGAGAAAATGATAAACTTCATATGGAAGAACCTAATCTGTAGATTTGGCTTACCACATTCAATCGTCACAGACAATGGACGACAGTTTGACGGAAGCAAATTAAGAGATTTTTATGCCTCGTGGAACATCAAGAAACACTACTCTACTCCATACCATCCTCAATCAAATGGGCAAGTTGAAGTTGTAAATAAAATTTTAAAGAATATTTTGAAGGTCCGACTAGATGAGAAGAAAGACAGTTGGGCAGATGAACTACCAGAAGTGTTATAGACCTACAGGTCATCCTGCAGAACAAGCATTGGGGAGACACTATTTACATTGGCCTACGGAGTCGAGGCAGTCATCTTGGTGGAGATTCAACATCAGACGTGGAGGATTGTTGGATACTATGAAGAAACAAACGAGGATGATATGGCAATAGAGAAGGACCTGATTGAGGAAACACGAACTTCGACAGAATTGAGGAACACTTCCTATGAACGACGAGCAGAAAAATACAACAACTCGCAGGTCAAAGATAGAAAATTCAAGACAGGCGATTTAGTGATGCAAAAAATATTGGCGGTTCCTCCAGGTGTATTCGACCCAAGTTGGGAAGGTCCCTACAGAGTGACAATGGGTTGGCCCAATGGAACGTATGATTTGGAGAACCTGCAAGGCAACCCATCACCGTACACTTGGAATGCCGCACACCTCAAGAAGTTCTTCCAATAGAAGATTTGAAGATTTTAATTTTTTCTGAGTCTTTTTTGCTCGCCCAACATGTATGCTTTAGGGTAAGCAACTATTAGTTTATGTAAATAGGAGCTTTGTGTAATCAGTTCATGATGAATAAAGAAGATATTTATTAAACGAAAACTGTATGGCCTCGTTACACAAGCAAGTTGATATTCGAAATTGTCTCAAGTTAAAGCTCACAAACTAAAGACGTTCAAGTCAAACTTTTACAAGGCAAGGTGATGAGACCAACCCTTCAAATAAACTAGAAAGGGGGGGGTCCACACCAATTAATAAGTCCACATCGCAAAGATGAAAATTAAAATTAAAGGTGTAAATTTGCGATCCCACAATTGGAAAGTAAGACAAATCGATGAAACACCCACAACAAAAAGTGAGCAATATTAACTTAGGCAAAAATATCAACAAAGCAAAAATATAAATAGGCGGGATGGAATGGAAATTTGGCATTCATTAATGATAGAAAAGTTTAAGTAAATATTGGGCGCCTTCGTGGGTGAACGTCAAAAGAAACATAAAACAAGGAAAAAAAAAGAAGCAAAAAAGGGATCAAGTCTTCACTACTCGCCCTGCTGCTCGCCAGGCTGGTCGCCTTGCTGCCCACCATCATGCTGCTTGCCCATATGTTCTGCAACCACTGTCGATGATGCATTTTCACCAATGGTGGGGGAAAGACCTTGCAGGTTCTCAAAGGATGATAGACTTTCAGCGTCTATCTTCACATCATCCTGCTCATCAACTTGCAGCGGTGGATAGCGACCGCCGATAATTTTAACTCCTGGTGGCATAACACTCAAATCCACTCCCATCTCGGCAAGATTCCCCACATCAACTACAAGTCCATCCCTGGGAGGACGGTTGACGAGAAATTCCGCAAACTCTCTCTTTAAGGCCTCCTAAGGATCTTCACCTTCGTCGATAGCATGTCGGTAAGCACGAAGATTCTTGGCGAAGGCATACACAAAGCCAAAATCAAACAACTCAGCCCGGATATCAGCAACCGCGGCGGTAGAGTAGCAGTTGGTATGTTCGGCCTTATGCTCGGCTAACTGGATGCGAATAGCTTGAAGTTCTTCTTTTAACTTCGCGGCCCTTTCTTGAGTTGCTCGCCCCTCCTCTACCTGAGCCTTAGTGCTCACCAACTCTTGACGAAGACGGTCGGCCTCGGCTTTAGCTTTCTCAGTACTGACAATAACAGATTGCTCAATTTCCAAAGAAGCCTTAGCCTTAGCCTCGAGGTTGGCTATCTTCTTCTTCACTTTCTCTCTTTCCTTGGTCACTGCATTATTGAGAAGGGTGTAGGACTTCTCCATCGTGAGGCTCCATAGCCCGTTGAGCCGTTACGAGGGTACCACTGGAATGGTGCATCGCCATACGAAGGTTGTCAGTCACTGACTGACGCTGGATGTTGGCCTCTTGAGGTTGGGTCCAATGGTGGACAACGGACTCGATGGCTCGTCTGATTGGGCCCTGGAGCTCACTCAAGGAATTGGGGGGGCGAGCAAATGCAAATTGATGCACGGTCTCACAACGGTTCGGATGGCGAGCGGGCTCATACCTACAAGGCATGAAAGAAACACTTAGATATTTTCGTGAAAGATTTACTAACACGAAAGTGATAAAAAGATATCCTTACTCTGTGGCCCGAGATTGATCCCAACCCAGATGTGTAACATAGATTAGTTGCCCGAGAGAACGGATAGGGGGCGGATGTGAGGAGGTCCCGACAGATGTAGGAATAGCAGGGTCAGAAGCTTCCGTCCGACCTGAACCTCCGGAGCCGGAAGTTCTCGTGGTCCTCACCCTTTAAGAAGTATCCCCTCCCGATCTGGATGAGACCCATCACCACGTTGCAGACGACGATTACCACTACCACCAGGCGAAGAGCTGGGAGCCTGGCGATCATCCACTCACTCAGGACGAGGAACCCTAGTAGGTGGGGGGCTTTAATGCTCGCTGCGGTGCCCGCCCCTTTCTTCACCTGGGCAGCCTTTTGGGCGGCCAACACCACTGATGGAGGGTCTCTCTTAGTGTGCGCCATCCTAACCTTATGATATAAGGCTTGAAAGGATGGCGGGATAGCAATAGTAACCTCCGCAGTTACAAGTAACAAGATAAGCAGAAAAGAGTTAGAAATTTTTCACCAAAAGATTCAAACACTTTAACTAAAAAACACCTCACCAGCTGGGCAAGCAACTTGAGCCCGCAGGTGGTGAGGGGTGGTGATCAACCCCGAGGCAATGCGGCAACTGGGTTTATTCAAATACTCGAGCATCCTGTTCTTCTTGTTCCGACGACACACCAGGATACAAGTAAACTAGAACTCCACGGAAATGTTGGTCTTCTTCCAACGTTGAGGAGGTAAACCTGCAAGAAAAAGTTCAACAAATACTCAACAAGAAATTGAAAGCACATCTCCAACATGCGAACCAAAATCCTACTCTTCAACTCGCGAAACTCAGAGGGGGACATAATGCGCCCTTCACGCCCTTCATTATTGTTCGGTGCACGCCAATCACCCCCTATGAAGAAGAACTGCTCCTTCCAATTCTTCACTTTGTTGGGCACCCCTTCGAGGATCTTGATGTCGTTTCTCGCCTTGAGACAGTAGTACCCATTACCTTCTTCAGAACACTTGCTGACGCAGAGAGCGTAATTCACCTCGGCTGGAGTGAGACGATCTTTATACTTCTCTAACGCAAACACCGTGAAGAAAGCCAACAAATTTCCCCACGCATTGGGGGTGAGCTGAGTGATTGCCAAGTTGGTCTCCTCTAAAAAGTGACCCACCTGTGGATGTAGGGGTATTGTGACCCCAGCGGCCAGTGTATGCATGTTAATCACCGTCAAACCATCAGGAAGTGTAACATCCCCACTTAAATAATACAAAACTGTGATGTGGCACAAGTAGGAATGCTACTAAATAATATATAGAGTATTAAAATACGCCACAAGTTTATACAGCGGAAGGCTTAAAATAAGTACGACCGTAGCGTTAAATTTTTGCAAATAGCGTTCTAAACGTAAATTTATATAAAACAAAACGCCACTGCCAGCCGAGTTCATTCGCCCACGTCGGGATCCACTTTTTGAATATACTAGAATATCATCAATAAAGACGATCACAAACTGATCTAAATATTGGTGGAATACTCGATTCATCAAATCCATGAATATAGCGGGCGCATTGCTAAGTCCAAATGGTAACACTACAAACTCGTAAGGACCATATCGAGTTCTAAATGCTGTTTTTAGAATATCACTTTCCTTAATCTTCACTTGATGATATCCTGATCTAAAGTCAATCTTAGAAAATACACAGGCTCCTCTTAACTGATCAAATAG
>JAPKLY010000127.1:259648-285042 GCA_026898435.1 Prunella vulgaris | reverse complement strand
TCACAAAATATTTAGTGAAGCAAATATGAACATGAAAACTTAGGGTATTACAGGAGGGCAATCGACCCTCTCATTCGGTTGAGGGACATGCATTGTTACATCTAAAGGAATGTGGAACTCCCTCCGGATCCCGTCACAATAGCCCTCGTTGATGACACTTTGGATGGTGCTCGACTTGAAGTTGGTCGACCCATGACAATCCCTATAGTGGTGAGGAGGAACAGGGTAGTTGGCTTCATATTGCTCGTAATAAGCATCCCAATCAAATTCATGTTCGATGCCCTCTGGGATGGTCGTCTTCACCATATTGGGTTGCGGGAATCTGATGGACTCGAGCCAATCAAGGATTGACTCATCTTCCTCACCACAGGAAAGTACCTCAATGGGAACTTGATCAACATCATCTGGGTGAGCAACAGGTTGCTCGCGCGAATGCTTGGTCGCCTCCTCCTCCAATGATCGCACAATGGAAGCGGCTTCAGGGTCAAATTCTGCTAAGTGCACCGATGAAAGGCCAGCAATCGGACCGTCTTCCCCCATTGGTCGTTTGCCCAGATTCCGGTTAGAAATGGTGCGGCTCGAAGAAGAAGACATCTTGAAAATAAGGAGAAGAGGAAAATGTGCCCTAGGAATGTACTAACTATCAATTGGCAACCTCGCCGTATAGATTCTGACCAAGTATTTCTGATGAAAATCCGGCGGAAACAAAGAAACAAAAAATCCCAAGATATAAGGAAGAAGGAGTATAATACACACAAAGAAATGAAAAATAAAACAAGAAGAGAAGAACTACCTTTAAATAAATCTCCAAATCGACCCTTGGAATGGAAAAGGAATGAAAAGATCGCCGGGAAACTTGAGGAAAATCTAATCGCCTGAAGTTGCAGAGAACAAATCGCGAAGAAGAAGTTGAAAGGTTAAGAGAATGTTATTTATATGTTAAAGATAAAGAAGAGCAAAAAGAATAAACTCCAGGGGTTTAATTGCAAAAAAATTGAAAGTTTGAATGATGGTGCGCCTTTTCGTATGACTGATTGGCACGTTAATTAAGGAAATGCTTCACTTCCCGTGCCACGGCCTCTAAACCAAATGGTGGATTAGCGAACACCAAAAAGGGTTGAGCACCACAAGGGGTCGAGCACCAACCATACGTCCAACAACTGAACAGGCGAGCAACGCACAAAGGCGAACGTCACAAGCAAGACATATCATAAAGTTGCTCGCCCTATTACTCGCCACCTTGCTCGCTCTCATTTTCAAATAATCCACGCACTATCCCTCGATCACACAATACAACTCCAGCACATCCTTCGATATGAAGAATCAAATTAAAGCATGTACTGGGGTCAAATGTTGATGAAAGAAATCGCGCCAACAAATTAAGGAACAATCAATAACACTTAATGTTGGTGTGGAAAGACGCCCATCATGATGGGGTCGTAGGCAAGCAAGCCCAAGTGGCCAAGTTAAAGCTACTCGCCACCTTGCTGGGCCCGAAAGACAAGGAGGAGAGCCAGGAAGCTAGGCCAACAAGCCTACAGGGTTAAGTAGAAGTTGCTCGCCCCCTTGCTCGCCACCCTCCTGGGCAAGATGATGGAGGTGTGGGTCAAGTGCAACATGTTGCTCGCCCATCTGCTCACCCGGCTGTTTGCCCCATCTCCTCGACACATGGTAACAAGACCACCAGCCATAACCATCTATTAAAGGCAAGATGGATATACACTTGGCATCCCACCAAGAGGCGAGCAAGTTACACTCCAAATCAGATGAGGGACGCCCTTCCCATCAAAGGTTGTACACCTATGGAAAGACTAACCCACCAAAGAAGGTGTTGGGACAATCTGAAGTATTTTGATTAGATCCCAAAACCCCTGATGAATTTGCCTAAGTATAGTTGTTCAGGTTTGTCTGGTTCAGGATAGTCAGGTTAAGGAATTCAGTTCAGGGGGAACAGGCTGAAGACTGAAGAATATTGGTGTCGACCCAATTTACTGAAGTCTGATGTGCAATCCATCCTGAAGAAGTCAGAGTCAGTCTTGCTGAAGATTGCCTGAACTGAAGCTGAAGAACGAAGCTTGATGATCCGTCCTGAAGACAATCCTGAAGTACCATTGGCTGATGTTTCTACTGAGTACACTAAGCATACTCAGGACAGAACTTAGTCAGTGAAGAGTAAGTGTTAACCTATCAGGCTGTGCTAAACGCACATAAGACCCTACTCAGGCCTTGAGTCAGTCTACCTGAATCATGTAAGTCCAAAGTAAAAAGGTTACACATACTGGGCTGAATAGCCTATCAAGCTGTGCTGAATGCACTTAAGACCTGACTTAGGCCTTGGTTCAGTTTACCTGAATCATGTAAGTCCAAAGCAAAAAGGTTATTTACGCTATTGGACAAGAGACAAAGAGAATGTCAGTAAGACTCCAATAAGACAAACATTCAGGCTGAGTTATGTACAAGAAACTCAGAGTATTGAATGTACGAGGAAGGACGAATATCTGTAAGTCAACTAGCCGTTAGAACGGAGAGCCAATGATCTTTCGACACGTGTGTACGGAGTCTGCGCAGCATTTAATGTGGCATTTAATGCATCTCTGAGTTGCAGGCGGTAGGACAAACTTGCCAGAATAAGCATGGCGATTAGGTCAAACAGTACTTCTAGCCTACAACCACCCTAAAAAGGAAAGATTTGATTTGATCTCCTCCAACGGATCTATTTTGAATCTTGCCTATAAATATGGAGAGTCTTGCACCCATTCAAGGCTAACGGGAAATTTCCAAGCGAAAGCTCTCAAGAATCCAAGCACTCAAAGCATACTATAAGCAACACTGTGCAATTAAATTTCCCTAGTGTTGTAGTAGGATTCTCTCTGTATTTGCTTAGATCGATAGCTCTAATATTTAGCATTGTTTTGTATTGCTAGAGCTATCTTAGTTGGAAACCAGAATACCAAACCACTCAGGGTGTGAGATTGGTTGGTTAGAAGGACTGGGACTTGTAAAACGCCCAGGGGTCAGTTCGTAAGAGAGGAAGTTGGCTATTCGTGTCACTTGGCACGTAAAAACCAAGTACATATCCTCAGGGTTTTGAGGATAGCTTCCTGTTAAATCAGGTAGTGGACGTAGGAGTTGGTTATCTCCGAACCACGTTAAAAAGACCCTTGTGTGCTGATTTACTGTTTTGTTCAGGATAATAACTGTCATCATTCTAAACTGAACATTCTGCATTGTTTTTATATTCAGGACTGAATCAATCATCCTGAATCTTAATACTGTGCACTCTGCCTTAACCACCAGTTTACTAAGCAACTCAGAGAAAATGTTTTCAGAAAGTAAAACAAGTAGAAACTAAGGGCTCACTTTCCGCACGTACTCCAGCTCACTGAGATAGTAGTCCAACTGACTCGCTTCCGAGCAGTCAGTAGGTTTGTTATCTCTACTGAGCTTCCGAGTACTTTACTCACACTCAGCTTATCTGACTCGTTACTGAACTGTCTCTCCTGCCCTTGTGGACCTTCAGCATACTGAGTAATTCAGGGAATCCTGACTGAGAGTGTTAGAGCATTTTTCTGTCTTTCAGAAAAATCTGACATCAGTGTATTCCCCCCCCCCCCATCCACGGATTGTACTCATTTCGGGACCAACAAGTGGTATCAGAGCAGTGGTTCAAAAGACCACTGACTTTGTTTACCAACAGTTTCTGAGGAGAAACTTTTGGTGGTCTACTGAATAGATCTTGTTTCTGAAAACTGCATATCATGGCATCCGATTCTAAACGCCTCGAGGGCAATCTTCCTGAATTCTCTATTGATAATTATGACTATTGGAAATTCAGGGTACTTGCACATCTCTATTCCATCCATGATGAGATGCCTTTGGTGATTGAGCAGGGTCCGATCAAATTCATGAGGAATCTTCAGACGACCTGGCCTGTTGCTGGCAATGTTCCTGTTCCAACTGCCGGAGATGAAGAAGTGGAGAGGTCCGCGCTTAATTCTGATTAGATTAAGCAAATCGGACTGGATAATGTTGCTAAGAACATTATACTCCACATCGTTTCTTACGAGAATTCGGTCAGGCTCATGCACCTAAGGACTGCAAAGGAGATCTGGGATGCCTTGAGAGAGATGAGTGAGGGATCAGAAAAGATCAAGGAGAACAAGAGAGATCTTGCAATCAGGAAGTTTAAGGCCTTCCGGATGTTAGAGGGAGAGTCCATCAATCAGATGGAAGCTCGGTTCATTAAGATGATGAACGAGCTAGCAACCCTTGGGAAGGAGTTTCCCAAGAGGGAGGTGTCTTCTAAAATCCTGAACTGTCTCCCTGAAAGATGGGACACAGGAGTGATCTTATTGAAGAACACTCAGGATCTTACCAACATTACTCACTCTCACCTATTCTCAGAGTTAAAGGCTCTGGAATTCGACCTCGATAAGAGGAAGAAGAAGGGTGTTGTCAGTGAGGAAGTTAGTGAGGAGAAGACTCCTGAAAAGGAAAAGAGCGTGGCTCTTAAAGCTACTCCTGAGCCTGAGGCTGGATCTGGTTCTAAGTCTCTAAAGGACATGAACAAAGATGAGCTGGCCTTGGAATACAGCCTGATGGCGTGGTGTTTCAAGAAACTGAACTCTCGATTTGGAAGGTATAAGAAATTTTATACTGACAGCCGAGATCGCAGGTACTCCAGCCCGAGGAGATCGAGCCCCCGAAGAGAAGAGAGGGGGGGTTCAGATTCCAGGAGAGATCGCAATGAGCCTGAGCGGCGCAGAGATGAGAAGAGGAGAGATGATGAGCCCAGAAGATCCAGCTCCAAACCTGAACGATCATCAGGGAGCAGGAGGGAGTCATCAGACAAAAGGTACACTGACAAGAAGTTTGCTTCTGATGTAGATTAGTGCTACCACTGCAAGAAGACCGGACACTATCAGTATGATTGTTCGGAGCTCAGTGCTCGTGAGCGTGAGGATCGGTGAGCCAAGAGAGAGCTCAGGGCATCAGACCGGAGAGCTTTGCTTGCTGAGGATTCCTCATATTCAGACGGCCCAGGACGCCGGTCCCCTGAACTCTTCTCCGATGAGGAGTATGATGACCTCTGCCTGATGGCAGATGATGAGGTATGTTCTTCTGCCTCTTCTCCTGATCACGCACCTGAGCTTAGCTCAGACTCAGCAGGAGAACTCGATCTTCAGCTCACTTTAGAGCAATTGATGGTTGGCTTCTCAAGGCTGCAGGAGACTCATACCCACACAGTGGATGTGAATGCACAACTGAGTGGGGAGAATGATCGGTTAACTGAGTCTCTCAGAGTAAGAGATACTGAGGAAGCTCTCAGATTAGTACATCTCCAGGAAGAGCTGCTTCATGCTCGGAACAAGCATGATGAAGCTCCACTGGAGGTAGAAACACTGAAGGGTGTAATCAGCTCGCTGATTGAGACTCGTGATACTGATCTGTTCCTCGCTCAGGAAAAGCTAATGATTGAGCGAATTGCTCTAAGAGTGATGTTTGAAACTGAGTGGCAAGGTCGCCTTTGTGCTGAGCAAACTGCTTGGGATCTTGAGCTGATCTCAAAAGAGAAAGCTCATGAAGAGTTGGTGCTTTAGTACACCACTGAAATTGAGGCCCTGAAAGAAACAAATGGGCATCTTGAGGTTAAGCTGAAGAAGTTATACACATCTACCTAAGTGGTGGATGAGTTAACAAGTTTCTCTCAGCTGACCGATGGTGCTAAAGCTGGGTTAGGCTATGATGCCTCAAAAGACCCAAAGGGCAAGAAGAAGAGAGGTGCCTCAGGGAGCAACTCTCAGAAGAAGTTTGTCCCTGCCCAAACTGACGACAAGAGCCCAAGTGTTGCTCGTCAGGATAAAGGCAAAGGGAAGGAGAAAATGCCTGCTGAACCTGTCAGGCAAAGGACTGAGGAACCAAGGCCAAACCCTAAGGGAAAGGCCAAGGCTCCTTATCCTGAGTCGAGGAAGACAGACCAAGGAAACTCCAAGGCTCAGCCTAGGAATCCTCAAGCTTGGAAGAACTCTGCTCCTAACACTTCTCAGGCCCAGCCTGGAAATGCTCAGGGTGGAAAGAAATCCAGTCAGAGGAGACCTCAGGCAAGGCCAAGGACTACTGAGGTCCAGACACCTTAGACAGGGCACAGAGCCCATCAGGAGCGTCCCAATCCTCAAAGGAGGACAAACCAGGTGGCCTCTGAAAGGCAACGGAGACCAGACTCCGATAACACTCAGACCAGACCTCAAGTGCCAAGAGGTCAGGCCAGAGCTGCTCCTTCTCAGGACAGACCCCAGCCTAATGCACCCAGGTCAAAGAGGAACAGGAGGCCCACCCCCAGGAACCAATTCAGGGCTCCTGAACCTCAGGCTGACACCCATACACCCTCAACTTCCCAGGCACAAAGGAAGAAGACTGTGTATGTTGATGTTTCTGGGAGACATGTTTACACTTCTGATGCTATCAGAATTGTAAAACAAATCTGGATCCCAAAGGGTATGGCTGACTTCGTAGGACCCAATACGAGATGGGTACCTGAGGCCTGATTCTTTTCAGGTCGCTGCGGGCTACAAGAAGAGGAAGGAGGATCTGATGAAGGACTGGTACTTGGACTCAGGGTGTTCTAGGCACATGACCGGATTTCGTGATCTCCTTCAGGATTATGTAGCTCAAGTAGGCCCGCAGGTAACCTTTGGTGATAACTCTAAGGATTTCACCAGGGGATTCAGAACCCTTGTTATTGGCTCTGTCCGTGTACTGAATGTATCATATGTTGAGGGACTGAGACATAACTTACTCTCGGTCAGTCAGTTTTGTGACCGAGGATATAGTGTAGAATTTACATCTAACATGTGTCTTGTGAAGGACAAATCTACACTACAGGTTCTGATTACAGGTTCTGACTTCAAGAGCAGTCCTCCTGAAACTTGTTTGGTCGCTAAGAGCTCCTCAGAGCTCAGTTGGCTTTGGCATAAACGCCTGAGTAACTTAAACTTCAAGATTATTAACAAAATTTCTAGACTTTCTCTTGTAGATGGTCTACCAAATGAAGTTTTTAGCAAAGACCACGTGTGCGAAGCATGTCAGGAAGGCAAGCAAACCAAAGCCTCATTCAAAGAGAAAGAAGCCTTCTCAACTGACAGAGTGCTTCAGCTCCTGCACATGGATCTCTTTGGTCCAGTTACTCCTATCAGCATAAATGGTAGGAAATATACCCTTGTTGCTGTTGATAATTATTCCAGGTATACATGGGTTATTTTCTTGCTGAACAAGAAGGAGACTCAGGTCAAGCTTACGGAGTTACTCAAGCAATTGAGTACTGAACAGGGTCAGAGCATAGTCAGGATCCGGTCAGATCGAGGAACTGAGTTTATAAACTTTATTATAACTGACTTTTGTACTAACCATGGTATAGCTCATGAGACTTCTGCAGTCAGGACCCCTCAGCAGAATGGGGTAGCTGAAAGAAGGAATCGGACCCTGAAGGAAGCTGCCAGGACCATGTTGGCTGAGTCAGGACTGCCCAAGAAGTACTGGGCTGAAGCAATCAATACTGCTTGCTACATTCAGAACCGACCTATGCTGAAAAAAAAAATGCTCAGACACCTTATGAAACTTGGAACAAGAGGAAGCCTCGCATCTCTTATTTCCATATTTTTTGGTGTAAGTTTTTCATCCTGAACAATGGGAAAGACCAGCTGAAAGCCTTTGATAGCAAATCTGATGAGGGAGTTTTCTTAGGATACTCCTCAGTCAGTAAAGCTTTCATGGTGTACAACTGTCAGACTCTTTGTGTGGAAGAAACACCTCATGTTGTGTTTGATGAGTCTGCATCAGTGACAGGTTCCGAACCCTGACACTGAGGGGGTTACCAAGAGAGTAACAAGACTGAGTCTGAAAAATCCTGAATTCAAGATCAAACTTGTCAGTGCTCCCAAAGGATGGGATTATGATGGTGAAGATCAGGATGGACCTCAGGCCAACCCTCAGCAAGCCCCAGCCTCGGGGAATGTTGAGTCTCAGACGGAGGGACAGACTCAACCTGAGGTACGTACTGTCGGTGATGATGCTTCTGCACCTGAGACAGTTACTGAGTCCAACTCTGTAGGGGGAAACAATGTCTCTGATATTGGCCAACCCTCAGGAAATGACTCAGTATCCCCTGTTCTTGCTCGTTCCGCTTCTTTGCCTGTTATTGTAGAGACTAATGTTTCAGGATCAGGCGAGGGAACGTCAGCAGCTCCCAGTGCTCCTGTCAGCAGGAGGTGATGGCTAGATGATCACTCATTGGCTGATATCATTGGTGATATCAATGAGGGGGTCAGGACGAGGTTGTCCTTTGGCGAGAGTGCTATGTTTTGCTGTTTCCTGAGTGATCAGGAACCTAAGAGTATAGAAGAAGGTCTTGCTGACCCCAACTGGATCCTAGCCATGCAGGATGAGCTCAATCAGTTTGAGCGGAATCAGGTTTGGGAGTTAGTTGAGAGACCTAGGCGTCAACATGTTATTGGCACTAAGTGGGTCTTTAATAACAAGAGGGATGAGAATAATGTTGTTGTAAAAAATAAGGCCAGACTAGTAGCAAAGGGTTACTCTCAGGCTTAAGGAATAAACTATGATGAGACCTTTGCTCCAGTCGCAAGGTTGGAAGCAATCAGGTTGTTTCTGGTATATGCAACATTCAAGAAATTCAAAGTGTATCAGATGGATGTAAAGAGTGCCTTTCTGAATGGTGTACTGAACGAGGAGGTCTATGTTGAGCAACCTCCAGGGTTCAAAGTTGGTGACAAGGTATATCACCTGAAGAAAGCTCTTTATGGCCTGAAGCAAGCTCCGAGAGCTTGGTATGATACACTATCCCAATTTCTGATAGACCACGAGTTCGTGAAAGGAACAGTGGACAGGACCCTCTTCCGGATATCCGAAGGGGAGGACATTCTCTTGGTTCAGATTTATGTGGATGACATAATTTTTGGATCTCCTAATCTGAAGCTTTGTGAGAAATTCTCCAAACTGGTGAATGGGAAATTTGAGATGTCAATGATGGGAGAGATGAATTTCTTTCTGGGTCTCCAAGTCAGGCAAACTGACTCCGGAATCTTCATAAATCAGTCCAAGTATGCGAGGGACTTGATTCAGAAATTCGGAGTTCAGTCCAGCAAAGTCTCACGCATTCCCATGAACACAAATGAGAAGCTGGATCCTGACAAAGAAGGAGTCTCAGTAAATCAGACTGAATACAGGGCACTGATAGGATCTTTATTGTACCTGACTGCTAGTCGTCCTGACATCACTTATGCAGTCGGAGTTTGTGCAAGGTATCAGTCTGATCTAAAGAAGAGTCATCTAGAGAGTGCCAAAAAGATACTGAAATACCTGAGAGGTACAGTCAATTTAGGACTTTGGTATCCCTCTGATGACAACCTAGAACTGACTGGCTATTCAGATGCTGATTATGGAGGCTGTAGGCTTGATAGGAAATCAACTACAGGCACATGTCAGTTTCTAGGGAGTAAACTGATCTCTTGGTTTTCAAAGAAGCAAACCAGTGTTGCAACGTCTACTACTGAGGCTGAGTATATGGCGGTAGGCAGTTGTTGTTCTCAGATTCTTTTGCTGAAAAAGCAACTGAGAGACTACCAAATTGAGGCCACTGAAGTCCCAATTTATTGTGACAATAATAGTGCCATTGCCATATCCCAAAACCCAGTCTTACACACAAGGTGTAAGCATGTAGACATCAGGCATCACTTTATCAGAGATCATGTTGAGAAGAAGGACATCAGGATGGAGAGAGTCCTTATTGATAAACAGAGAGCTGACATCCTGACTAAGGCTTTGCCTGAAACTAGGTTTGTTGAATTATCAGTAGAGTTAGGACTTCTTGACCCAGGCTTAGGTGATTCAATCTGAATCACTAATCAGAATGAATAAGGTCAGGGGGAATGACTAACTAGGACTCAGGATGAAGGAATATCAAAGAGAATATGAATGGTTGTAGTGGGAACATTCAGTATGAAAGGGATGATCAGTACAGACTGATTAAGATTCAGGACACTGAATTCAGGGCTTGTCACCCTGATAGGTCAAATGTGGTATCAGTCAGAACACAAATCTGAGTGACTGGTATGTTTCCTGATTTTCTTTCAGTCATCGTATCTTGCGTGCATCATCCTTGATACTGTTTGTCGTATTGTCAAATCAATTTATTTTGTCACTTAATCCCAGCCATTCATTTAATATTCAGTTATTGTTTAATGAAAATTATTTGAATTAAATACGGATATGCTCAGACGCTCATTTAATGCACAGAGGGCGGGAACAGTTTTCGATAAAGTTTTGACTCATTACTGTTGAAAGCCGAAGAGTCTTCATGCATCTTGCGTTTTTAATCTTAACCATTGAATCTCATAAGTCATAATTTTCTGAGCCATCCGATTAAAACTGGATTTTAGTATAAATAAGGGAAGTTTTTGTTATTGCAACCTTTATGCACTCAAATCTTTTCTTGATATATTTCTCTCTGCAAAACGATTTTCTTCATATCTTCATATTAAATTCATGGTTTCTCCTTCTGTGGACTCGTTCTTTGGGAACCTTTTTCATCTCAGAAACGAAATCCATTGGGAACCATTTGGAGACTTCACCTCTAATCATCCTGACATCCTGCCTGTAAAGGACTTTTTTGACAATGCAGGACTTCTGCAATTTATCACTACAAGACCCCAGAGACTCCATCCCCGTCTTGTTACTGCCTTTTATCTCAAAATAGCACAGAACAAGGATTCCCAGGAGTGGGAGATGTGTATTCCCCTGACTTCGTGTGTGAAGGGGAAGGATGGTGAGGAAGAGATGACCAGGAGGTGGGTCACTCTCAATATCAGGGAGAAGATTAAGGAGGTTTTTAATCTTCCCAATTCTGGACGAAGCCCTGTAGATTATGGGTTTGGGACTGAGAAGGATTATCTCCAGTCCCTCTGCGATGGTGATGTGGTCCTGAAATCAGGCCTGAACAAATCTGTGCTGAGGACTGAGAATCGTCACTTCTTTGACCTGACTAGTCAGGGAGTGATGGGGATTGCAGGAGGGCTGGAGCAGATTTCCCAGCCAAAATTATATACGATGATGGCGATCTCTAATGCCTTAGAGCACAATTTTAACTGGGAGGATTACTTCCTCCAATTGCTGGTAGCTGAGACCAATAAAATCAAGTACTCGTCAGAGGGTCAGGCGACATTTGAGTCCAAAATGCACTTTGGTACCAAGATTTCTCTGATCTTGGAGACCCTGAATCTCGGTGATGTGGATCAGGCCCAATCACTCGAGATTCCAGCGAAGATAGATCTCTTCAGAGCTTATTCCGGTGATGCTGGCACCAAGAGAAGACCGAGGACTCAGAAGAAGAAGGCTCAGGCGAGCACGACTGGGAGAGTCAAGGCTCAGGCGGGTAAATCTTCAGAGTCCGATATTACGAAGCCAGCGGAGGACAAACCAAAGCCCTCAGGACCCAAGCAACAGAAGCTGACATTCTTATATCCGGGGTCAGAGGAGCGAAAGAAAAAGCTCATGGAAGAGAAGACTGCTGAAGAAGTGATTCAGCATGCACATCCGGAGAGGGAATCAGCTCAGGCTGCTCTTGAAATCGCCCCTATCTCTGCCATTCCGGATGTTGCACCCACTGATCCAAACCCACTGATCCTTGACATTGCATCAACTTATCAGGGTTTGGAGGCCCCCTCGGGTGAGGATTAGGGGGAACCTGCTCAGAAGGGAGGAGTTCAGATGGAGGTTGCTGAAGCAGTTCAGGCTGAGGTTCCATGGCCTTTCCCTGCGCCTAATGAGAACACATTGCCAGATTTTGAAATAGTGGCAAGGGGAACGGCGGCGGAGATGGTGGAGAGGAGGTTTCCTGACCTCTCAGATGCTCAGAAGGAGGCTGTTGTGCAACTTCGCACCTATGCCATGATCAGGAGTGCCACCTGGCCTGAACTATGTCAGCTTGGAGAGTCCAGAGGATGGGACAATATGGCTTAATCTGAAGCTGCTCTCTTTGATCACTTTGAGGTAAATTCCTTGCATCATCTGATCAAGATGGCAGACTTCATCAAAACAGTCCGACGTATCTATCCTAAGCCCGAGCCTCAGAGAGAAGAGAAGGAGAAGGAAGCTGAGAAAGAGGTTGTTATGATTGCTGATGATGCTCAGCAAGGTGGCACTGAAGGGGTCAGTGCACCGGCCGATGAAGCAGTCCTGGGACCCGGGACTGCGGAGGCTTCAGGAGAGGGTCCAACAGGTCTGGTCCGAGTCAAAGGAAAATGGATCACCCCCGAGTCACTATATGTTCAGAACTCCTCACGAGCCCTTGCCAATCTTCACAGAAGGGTAATCCTCATCGAGAGAAAAACAAGCTGGGTTGGTTCAAATTCTGAAGTGCTGAATAAGAAGATGAATAGGCTGGATCGTGACCTGAATAAGCTGGGAACTGATATGCATGCAGCCATTGACCTTCTTGGAGAAGTCAGGACTCAACACTCAGTAGATCTCACTGTTATCTCTGAGCAAGCAAAAGGGGCCATTCAAAGCTGCAATCAAATGGTCTCTGATGCGCAAACTCAGCAGGAGAACAAGCTTGCCACTTTTCTTGATCAACAACTGCCTGAGAAGATTGATCAACTGGTTGATGAAAAGCTGGTCAAGCTGAAGGCTGAACTGAAGGATGAGCTGCTGAGTGAGATGTCCACACAAGAGAAGATGGAAATTGCCTCTGCCCTGGACAACCGAATGACGAGCTTCGAAGCACGGCTGAAGGATGAACATAATTCAGCTGTTGATGAGCTCAGTGTTGATCTGAGAGTGATGGCAGGGCAGATAGGGCAACTGCAGGCAAAGCAGACTGAGATGGATAGTCAGTTCACCTTATTGGCGGAGTCAGTAAATGAGGTCGTTGGCCGAATCAACGACGATGATGCCAAAAAGGGGGAAGGGAAGAAGCAAATAGTTGCTGGGAAAGCAAAGAAGAAGGACTTCCCCCCTGAACTGAAAGCTGCGGACAGAAAAAGGACTAGGTCCGTAGCTGGCATCGAAGCTGCTGAAGGTTCAGATCTAAAGAGGTTGAAGTCCTCTGAGGATCCCGCACTGGAACTTTTGTACAAGGAGATAGAGGAACAGATGCACCCGGGGTTGACCACTCAGAAGAAGATGGTGATGACTGAGGCGGAGAAGATAGGGAAGATGAAGGAGATTTCGCTGCTCAGTCAGATCCAACGATTAAAAGAGTCCAATGAGTACCTGACTTCGCAGGTTCAGAAGAAGAAAACTGTGCCTTCTGGATCTCGAATGAAGACTCAGAGGAAGTTGGTGGTCAATCCAGATCAAGGTCCTCCTCCACTCCAGTTCGTAGAGGATTTCATTCCGATAGAGATGTTGGAGGTATGGATTCCGATCCGGAATAGGTGGGCTTACCTATTCTATGTGGTGGGGTTATGGGACGATCAATCTGAAGAAAAAGACGTCATACTCCATCACTGGATGGCACAGGAGTATCCGGATCTATGGGCTGAAATAATCAGACATGCTGACACTGAAGGTGTAGAGATTGCTCCTCCGGAATTCATTAAGTACCCTCCTCCACTCATCAGGAACTCCAAGTAACTGGACTGGAAAGTAATATCTGAAGAAGTCGTCAGAGTAGGATGCGCTGCCGGGGCCGTTGGTGATCGGAACAGGATGAAGCAGGTCCTGAACCGAGTCTTGGAGATGTATGAAATTCCTCAAGCTGCTTGGAATAAGGATGAGGAATAGATCAGGAAATAGTTGTTCAGGAATTGTAATAGCTTCAGGATAACTGTAACTCCTATATCAATCAATGAAGTAATTTCATTTTCCTGAGTACAACTTCTTGTTGACTCCTGCATTTACTTTTCTGAATCCTTATCAAGAACTGTACTAACCCATTCCTTGTTTTCATCTTATAGACTAAGTGCCTAGTTTGTCAGAAGGTACTGAACCTATTTCACTGACTAAGTCAGTTGATTGTATAGATGAATAGGAATTTGCTTAAGAGTTTTGGCATCATCAAAAAGGGGGAATTTGTTGGGACAATCTGAAGTATTTTGATTAGATCCCAAAACCCCTGATGAATTTGCCTGAGTATAGTTGTTCAGGTTTGTCTAGTTCAGGATAGTCAGGTTAAGGAATTCAGTTCAGGGGGAACACGCTGAAGACTGAAGAATATTGGTGTCGACCCAATTTACTGAAGTCTGATGTGCAATCCATATCCTGAAGTACCATTGGCTGATGTTTCTACTGAGTACACTAAGCATACTCAGGACAGAACTTAGTCAGTGAAGAGTAAGTGTTAACCTATCAGGCTGTGCTGAACGCACATAAGACCTGACTCAGGCCTTGAGTCAGTCTACCTGAATCATGTAACTCCAAAGCAAAAAGGTTACACATACTGGGCTGAATAAACTATCAGGCTGTGCTGAATGCACTTAAAACCTGACTTAGGCCTTGGTTCAGTTTACCTGAATCATGTAAGTCAAAAGCAAAAAGGTTATTTACGCTATGGGACAAGAGACAAAGAGAATGTCAGTAAGACTCCAATAAGACAAACATTCAGGCTGAGTTATGTACAAGAAACTCAGAGTATTGAATGAACGAGGAAGGACGAATGTCTGGAAGTCAACTAGCCATTAGAACGGAGAGCCAATGATCTTTCAACACGTGTGTACGGAGTCTGCGCAGCATTTAATGAGTCTCAGAGTTGCAGGCGGTGGGACAAACTTGCCAGAATAAGCATGGCGATTAGGTCAAACAGTACTTCTAGCCTACAACCACCCTAAAAAGGAAAGATTTGATTTGATCTCCTCCAACGGATCTATTTTGAATCTTGCCTATAAATATGGAGAGCCTTGCACCCATTCAAGGCTAATGGGAAATTTCCAAGCGAAAGCTCTCAAAAATCCAAGCACTCAAAGCATACTATAAGCAACACTCTGCAATTAAATTTCCCTAGTGTTGTAGTAGGATTCTCTCTGTATTTGCTTAGATCGATAGCTCTAATATATAGCATTGTTTTGTATTGCTAGAGCTATCTTAGTTGGAAACCAGAATACTAAACCACTTAGGGTGTGAGATTGGTTGGTTAGAAGGACTAGGACTTGTAAAACGCCCCGGGGTTAGTTCCTAAGAGAGGAAGTTGACTATTCGTGTCCCTTGTCACGTAAAAACCAAGTACCTATCCTTAGGGTTTTGAGGATAGCTTCCTGTTAAATCAGGTCGTGGACGTAGGAGTTGGTTATCTCTGAACCAAGTTAAAAAGACCCTTGTGTGCTGATTTACTGTTTTGTTCAGGATCATAACTGTCATCATTCTAAACTGAACATTCTGCATTGTTTTTATATTCAGGACTGAATCAATCATCCTAAATCTTAATACTGTGCACTCTGCCTTAACCACCAGTTTACTAAGCAACTCAGAGAAAATGTTTTCAAAAACTAAAACGAGTAGAAACTAAGGGCTCACTTTCCGAACGTACTCCAGCTCATTGAGATAGTAGTCCAACTGACTTGCTTCCGAGCAGTCAGTAGGTTTGTTATCTCTACTGAGCTTCCGAGCACTTTACTCACACTCAGCTTATCTAACTCGTTACTGAACTGTCCCTGCTGCCCGTGTAGACCTTCAGCATACTGAGTAATTCAGGGAATCCTGACTGAGAGTGTTAGAGCATTTTTCTGAGTCTTTCAGAAAAATCTGACATCAGTGTATTCCCCCATATACACAGATTGTACTCGTTTCGGGACCAACAGAAGGAAACCAACCTAGAGGGGTATATTACACTCAGAATAGAATTAGTGGAAGAAGAGTGTTAAATAGTGACAAGTGAAGGACATTTGTCACTATCTTAGGCTTAGTGGCTTAATTAAGTGTCACATCACCCATGCAAGGGTATAAATAGAAGAATGCACCCATTTGTAAAGGGATCCACTCTCACTCTTAATACAAGAACATTTTCACACTCTCTCTCACTACATTTTCTCTCAAATATTTCATATTATCCAACTAATCCATTATTTCAGATTATTGTTTGAGTAATTCCACAAGATAATTAGCCACAAAAATATTTACTTAGAAGAATTGCTCAACACTGGTGATTTTGTTGAGAAGATGAGATGTTTTGCTTGCCACAAAACTGGTCATCTCAAGAAGAATTGCCCTGAAAGGAATAAGAAACAAGGAGAGGAACAAAAAGCTGATATAATTGTTACTACTGAAGAAGTGTATGATATCGTGAGGAACAGACTGTGACAAACCTAAAGCTGAATGATGAATGAGTACTTGACTTAGGATGTTCATTTCACATGTGCCCAGATGAATCATCGTTCAGGGAGTTGGGGAGGTTTGATGAAGGCTCGGTAGTGTTGGGCAACAATCAAACATGTAAGGTGAAAGGGTGTGGTTCTGTCAGGATGAAGCTACATGATGGAGTGGATAGAATACTCTCAAATGTAAGGCTTGTGCCAGAACTAAAGAGAAAATTGATCTCCCTGGGTTCACTGAATCAACTGGGTTTTGAATTCAACATAAAGGATTGCTTCATCCTAATCACAAAAGGCAATAAGGTATACATGAAAGGCAAGAAGGTAAATGGATTGTATATTCTTATTGGAAGAACTTCTACTGGTTCAGTAAATATTGTTATGGATAGCATTGAGGCTATGATAAGACATAAGAGATTAGGCCATATTGGAGAAAGGGGACTCCAAGAACTGACAAAGCAGAAGGCATTTGGGGATGGAAAAATACTAACGATGGATTTATGTGATCATTGTGTCCTGGGCAAATCCAAGAAAATTCCATTTCTAAAGGGTAAGAAAACTACCGATGCACCTCTGGATTAGCTAAGGTGGTGACTCATGGAAGTGGAAGATATTTCATGAATGTCATTGATGACTTCAGGAGGAAAGTATGGGTGTTCATACTGAAGCAGAAGAGTGAAGCCTTAGCAAGGTTCAGAGATTGGCTTAGTGAACAAGAGAATAAAAGAGGAAGATCCATTAAGCATCTCATGATTGATAATGGATAGGAGTATGTATCAGAGGAATTCAATAATTTCTGCAAAGAAAAGGGAATCATTATACACAAGACAGTCCCTGCAAATCCTCAGCAGAATGGCCTGGCAGAGAGGATGAATAGGACACTCCTGGAATTAGTCAGGAGCATGCTCTCAGATGCAAAGTTACCCAAGGTATTTTGGGGGGAGGCAGTCAGTACAGCTTATTATCTCATTAACAAGTCACCATGCTCAACAATTGAGTTCAGAACACCTTATGAAGTGTGGTATGGAAGGGTCTCAGATTACAACAACCTAAAAGTTTTTGGATACTCAGCTTTAGCTCACATCAGGCAGGATAAACTGGAGCCTAGAGCACTGAGATGTATCTTTATTGGTTATCCTAAGAGAGTAAAAGGATACAAGTTATGGTGTCTGGAACCTGGGCACAAAAAGTGCATTGTCAGTAGAGATGTGACTTTCAATGGGAAAGTCATGGGATACAATCAGCCCATAAGCACTCAGGACTCCGATGGTATTCTCTCTGAATAAGGTTTTTAGGTTGAGGTGGAGACTCCGGACAGAAACTCAGGACAAGTGGATACTGAGGTGGATTCAGTACAAGAAGACACTGAGGATAGTGATACTGAAGAAAATTCTGACCATTCAATTTCAAAAACTGAAGGCTAAGATCTCAGGAATTATAGTTTAGCAAGAGACAGACACAGGAGAAGCATACACCCTCCAACTAGATTTGGTCAAGCTGACATGGTGTCCTATGCCCTGACAACTGCTGAAAGGGTGGAGCATCAGGAACCACAAAGCTATGCTGAAGCTGTGTCAGACAAAGATAAAGAGAGATGGATATTGGGAATGACTGAGGAACTTCAGTCATTAGAGAAGAACAACACTTGGACCCTGGTGAACAAAGTTCAAGGACAGAAGGTAGTCAGTTCCAAGTGGATCTTTAAGAAGAAATCTGAAATTGGATTAGGAGGAAAAGAGAAGTTGAGATACAAGGCAAGGCTTGTGGCTAGAGGTTTCACTCAGAGAAAGGGGGTAGATTCCAATGAGGTATTCTTACCAATTGTTAAACATTGTTCAATAAGAATTCTATTGTCAAAGGTAGCTCAGGAGGACTTAGAGCTTCAACAGTTAAATGTCAAGACAGCCTTTCTACATGGAGATCTTGAAGAAACTATACACATGCAACAACCTGAAGATTTTATCTTACCAGAAAATCAGGACAAGGTGTGTCTATTGAAGAAGTCATTGTATGGACTCAAGCAAAGTCCTAGACAATGGTATAAGAAGTTTGACAGTTTCATGATCTCTATAGGCTTTACAAGATGCAGGTATGATAGTTGTGTCGATCTTGAAAAATAAGGAAAGGAAGTACTTACATATCTACTACTCTATGTGGATGACATATTGGTTGCAAGCAAAAGTCCTGAAAGAATTCAGAAGCTAAAGGCTAAGCTCAGTAGCATGTTTGACATGAAGGATCTGGGCAGTGCAAAGAGGATACTGCGCATGGAAATTATCAAAGATAAGAGTAGAGGAAAGTTGTTCTTAACTCAGAAGGATTACATCCTGAAGGTACTCAGGAGATTCAACATGCATGAATCCAGGATTGTATCTACTCCCATTGGTCAACAATTTAAACTGACAATAGATCAGTGTCTGAAGCCAGTAGAAGAGAAGGCACAAATGAGTAAAATTCCTTACTCAAAAGGAATTGGTAACATAATGTATGCTATGGTGTGTAGCAGGCCAGATTTAGCATATTCAGTCAGTGTGGTCAGTAGATTTATGGCAAATCCCAGAAAGATACACTGGGAAGCTTTTAAGTGGATCATGAGATACGTAAAAGGAACTGAAAATCTGGGGTTACTCTTTGAGAAAACTAAGGACAGTACACAACCTCTACAAGGATATGTGGATTCAGATTATGCTGGAAGTATTGATACAAGGAAAACCTTAATTGGTTATGTGTTCACCTTATATGGTACATCAATCAGTTGGAGAAAAGTACTCTAATTAGTGGTAGCACTCTGAACTACTGAGGCAGAATATATAGTAATGACTGAAGCAGTAAAGGAAGCAATGTGGCTCAAGGGTATGATTAAAGAATTTGGAATAAGGCAGAAAGAAGTTGCAGTTCAGTATGACAACCAGAGCACAATTCATTTAGTCAAGCATCATGGCTTTCATGAAAGATCCAAACATATTGATGTGAGGCTTCACTTTATGAGAGATGTGGTGTAGAAGAAAGTGATTTCAGTGTAAAAGGTATCTACTGAGGACAATACAGTAGATATGTTGAGTAAAGTCTTACATACTTCCAAGTTCAGATAATGTTCAGAGCTGATCAAGTTACAGTCATGAGAAGTACCATGATTCAGTTGATAAGGTGGAGAGTGGAATGGGGAAACTCACTTACTTTGAGGTGGAGAATTGTAATGTGTAAAAGATAAGCTGAGTTTGAAGCCTGAAATCAGATCTTGAAATCTGAATACTGATCCTGAACTATTAAGTTTGGATCCTGAGATGAGATCTTGAGCCTGAGCGAAGGTTTAATACTAAGACTGAATGCACTGATCCTGACTCTCATCCTGAGAGATCAAATCCTAAAGGCACTTGTCTACTGAAAGCTCAGTCACCTGAAGGCATGATCCTGAGTTACTTATCCTGAGTTGAAAACACCTACTTCATGAGTCACTCAAGCTGAAGTTCCTGAGCTGACAGTTATGAATCTATAAAAAAAACAGAGGATGACAAAGGTCACTTCAATCACAGTGATAAAGTCGGTTATTTCGAGCAGCTGGAGGAGTAATTCTGTTGAACGGTTGATTAGTTATTTTTTGGCGGTTGTAACCATATATTTAATCTGATTGGTTATGAGCTTAAGATCAGGGTTATATATATACGAATTCAAACCAGAGGAGATTGAGATCATCTTTATTGAGATAAGCTGTGAATACACATTGTGCTCTAAAAAAAATTATTCCATTGATTAGTGAAAGTGAGGAACCACATCCGTGGACATAGATCAATTGATCGAACCACGTAAAATTCTTTGTTCCTGAGTTATCTTAATTTCTTACTTTCTGCAAATCATGTTCATCTGATTCAGGATTAGAGTTCTTCTTTGCTTCGATTCTTGCTTGAATAGTTCAAGCCTTGTTAAAGTCGATAGATTCACAATAATTTTATTCAACATCATTTCTGCATTTAAAATCCTAATTTGTCAATTTTTATATTTTGATTTATTCTTGTCATTTCAAAGGCGAGAAACGCGGGTATAAGGAGGTCGATAATGTCGTCTTAAGAAAAGCATCATGCTTCCGCATAAAAAAATATTGGGATGGTGACAACGTCTGTCTCCATTGCAAGATTTGTATATCACAGCCATCACCGCCACTATTAGAGTGGTGTCATGCCACTGCCACTGCCTCATGAAAAATGATGCCCAAATATGTCTGTCACAAACACTACTTATCTGAATGCTTCTATCTAAAAAGCTACGCTCAAATCTCCTCCTTTAATTCATACTTACCCATCCTACGACGACCACCTCTCCATCATTGTTAGCCTTGAGTTTACCGCCTCCATCTCTGGCTACAACACCAAGTGGATCCACAATATTCTCATAAAGACCACCAAAGCCATGTCCGACGTCAACAGCACTTGCCAGCAAAATTGGTCATTTTCAGCAAATGTAGCAGCTTGAGAGTCGTCGGAGAATGGAAACCCCTTAGCAGTGGAGAAAGTAGGAATCAAAGAATGTTATACAAAATTTAGTGGGTTTTGACTAATTTAGTTTTCTCAAAAAGTTTTGTTATTCAATTTTTGTTGTTGTTTTAGCAATTTTGGTGCACGATGAGGTCCTTAGCTCAAGAAATTTTAAGAAATTGGTGCACCTCTATCTCCAAAGTGTTTTGTCAAGAAATTTTAAGAAATTGGTGTACCTCTATCTCCAAAGTGTTGTGTTTATTTGTGTTTGTTAATATATAATAAAATTGGTGAACAAATGATATGTTTGTGTTTGTGGAAATTTTTTATATTTTTTATGGCTTTGAGATATATTAAGGAATGATTTCATTCCTAACCTATACTAACATACCAATCATGTTCTAATGTTCTAGTCAAAATACTTTGTCTTAATTTTTAAAAAAAATTATAAATATATATATAAAAGCATCAGGTATACTGTGAAATTCAAATGCAACTTTAAATCATTAGAGGTATTTTTACTAAATAATTATAGTTATTTACACTGAACAGTTATGATTAGATAGTCGAAACTGCTCAATTGTAATCACCCGTAACTTTTTAGTGTAAATACTCGTAACTTTTCAATGATTATAACAATATTGAATATATTTTCCACAAATAAGATACATGTTTGATGAAAATCTGTCATAAAATATTCAATTTCTGTCAAAAATTACCAACAAATATTTTCATTTAATTTCAATAAAGGAAATTGAAATGGTTGAAATTGAGTTCGAGAATGGCGCGGGTTATGAAATTGAGTCAGAGAAGGGGAGAGTGACACTAGATAAATTATGTCAAATTTGAGGTGGGTGGGGTCCATTTTTAAGTGTGTTTTTTTTTTTTTGAGAGGAAAAAGATCTTTCATTAATATAAAATCAAAGAAGTACAAGGATCAATTTTCCACCCTAACACACAAAGGGAAAACAACTTCTCCAAACCAATCGAGAGGCTATGGAGAGCATACAATAAGACAGACGCTAAGAACTAAAAGGCACAACGGCGAATAACACACCCCACACTAAAATGATTTTCACCTTCTAAATGAATTAGCATCCATCTTGAACCAACACACACTTCAACAGAGAGGCCTACAGAATCAAAATTATCTGGCACACTACCAGATGTGAATCCCAAGCACCACATCTACGAAGAAACACCAAACCCAAAAGGGAAGAAACCACAGAACGTGTATGAAAACTCACAACTACAGAATAGAGGAGAGGGATACTGAAATTTAAAAAGCACATAAAAAAACAAACAACAGAAAAAGAAACAAAGTTTAACGGGTCATCCTACCAATCCACACCGTAACCATGGCACCGTTGGAAAGATGGACCCGTTAATCTACAGAAAAACCAGAAGAGGCAGACGGTGGTGCTGGTTGGACGACCCTCTCTAGAGATCTACAATCGAAATCGAAGAACTGACGGATCAGAACACGGTGGCCTGAGTACGGGGTGGGACGGTTGCCGGACCACCACCGACTGCGGCGCCCACCTAAACTGAAACCCCAGCATCAGCAGATCTATGGGCGTTGAACGGCAGCGGCTGGATGGCAAGAGAGGGGCAGCGGCGGCCGACTGGATAGCAAGGGAGGGGGCGGCGGCGGAATCCCTTCTCTAGGGTTTTTTAGAGAGAGAAATATTTGGGGGTATCCCTCCATTTTTAAGTGTGTTTTGTAAGTTGGAGAAATTGGTAATGTGTTTTGAAGTAAATACATGAAATAGGATTGTATATTTAACTCATCCGCTAAGAATCATATGATTTTTTTCTTGAAAGAATTGTGAATTCATGTGCCAAGAATATTATGAATTCATGTGCCAAGAATATAATGAATTTTTTCTTGGAATATGAGAGTGATCTTATGATTTTTTAGATATTATTGCAATTGATTTTTGGTTGTATGAGTAAGATGATTTATGTAGATAGAATCAATGGTCAAGATTAGATTAGAGATTAACTTTAAATGACTAAGAATAATTTTTAAAGTCAATAATTTGGATAAATGAAAGGTGAGAATTTTCAAAATAGAAAGACGTGTGCTTTGCCAAATAAACTTAAAAAACTTTATCTATATAGGATACTAGGATATGGGAGAGAGGTTGGAGAAGGTTTTACAGCCACGCCTTAAAAAATATATATATATATTGTTGGCATGATTTTCCATAAAAAATAAGGTTAAGTATTTTTTTTTATGGAGTAGAACTAATGAATGCACACATTAATATTTTGTTGTTAATGATGTGATATATATGGCTATCAAATTTAATGAGCCAAAGTTTTGGAATATCCGTTGCATTAATAATTAATAAAGATAAAAACTTATATAAAAATTTATATTGTAGAAATTTTTAAAAATAGAAAAAAAAAAATTTAAGTGACGCGCCTCAGGATTAATCACATCCGCACCGCATAGCCAACTAATATGAGCATGTATATGCGCCCAGGGGTTAAATTGGCTGCCTGTTTCCATAGAACCATCCCATGCTCTATTTTTTTTATTTTTTTTTATTCTGTGAATACATAATTTTTTTTTTTAATAATGTTATGTTATAAATTTAAAAAAATTCTCTCAATTTATATTATTATATGGACAAATGCATGTTACTATAATAAAAAATATAATTATTTTCATATAATAACACATATAAAATAGTAAAAAAATGTGTTATTACATCAATCAACATACCTAGATTTAAAGGTATGATGAATAAATTAATAAACACATATTTATTCTCATAAAAATATATTTATACTTAAAGTAACACATATTTGCTCATATAGTAACACACATTTACTTATATAGTAACACAAATTTGAGAACAAATACGTGTTACTATTATAATAAATGTGTGTCACTATCTTGTAAAATGTTGTTATTTTACATATATTCATTTGTTCTTATAAAATAAATAATTTTTCACATAATGCAAGAGCAAATAGTGTGTTACTATAGGAACAAATATTGTTTATTCACAAATATTTATTTATTTTTATAGAAATAATTTTTTTTTTTCATATAGTAACATATGTATTACATGAAACAATATATCTAAACTTAAAGGAATGATGAATAAATTAAGAAATATATTTATTCTCATAAAAGTATATTTTGCCCATATAGTAACACACATTTGCACATATAATAACATAAATTGAGAGATAAATATGTGTTACTATTAGAACAAACATGTGTTACTATATGATAAAATATTGTTATTTTACATATATTAATTTATTTTTATAGAATAAATAATTTTTCACATAATGCAAGAACAAAATGTGTGTAACTATAAGAACAATTCAAAAATATTTATTTATTTTTATAGAAATAATTATTTTTTCATATAATAACATGTGTATTACACAAGGATGAAAATATCGCGAAATATCGCGGATATATCGCAGATATATCACAAATTTTGAGTATGCGATATGGATATTGGGGTACAATGTATTTTTTACAAAGTATCGTGGATATATCGCAAAATATCGATATCGGTTCACTCGTAGTACAAAATTAATTGAAAATCGGGAAATATCGCAGATATATCGCAAAATATCGCACTACATAAAAAATCACAATTTTTTCTTTTTTTATATTTTTATACAATTTTCAAATGATTTTTTTTTTTAGTGAATGTATATTCTTTCATGGTTTTATTTTTATACATATATTTTTTTTATTGGGCACTGATCATAGTGATATGTCTCAAGATTCATATGTTTCTGACACACATTCGAGTTCACAATTTGGTTGGAATACTCGAAATGTGTTTCAGCATCAATTTTCATATCAACAAATTCACTGGGTTAGTGCACACTATCAAATCTATGGTGAAACAGTTGGAAGCGATAGAGAAACATATGAATGACATGTGCATAACTATATGCAGGATTATTCTAATGCAATGAGTTGGTACCAATATTGTTTGGACAAAGATGGGATTCCATCTTCTACATTTGAACCTCATAGGTCATCATTTTGGTACTAAATGTATTGTATCATGTAATTTAAATCATCTTTTATTGTTTATGTATTATATTATTAATTAATTAATGTCAGACAATGATTATATAGTCCATTATCTATTTATTTGCTTTAAACATATCAATTTTTTTGTGATCTTAAATGAAACATATGGATAATAACATGCTATAATAATCCCTAAAATTTCATATTAAATTTCCAAAATTTTAATAAAATTTCCGTTATTTTTTTTTTTTTTTTTTTGCGATATCGATATATCCATCGATATTTCCGTAAATTTAAGGTTGCGATATTACTTGCGATAGCGATATTTTCATCCTTGGTATTACATGACATAATATACCTAGATTTAAAGGGATGATGAATAAATTAAGAAACACAAATTTATTCTCATAAAAATATATTTTATCCTTACAGTAACACACATTTCCCCATATAGTAACACAAGTTGGGAGACAAATGTGTGTTACTATCTTATAAAATATTGTTATTTTACATATATTAATTTGTTTTTATAGAATAAATAATTTTTCACATAATGCAAGAGCAAAATGTGTGTTACTATAAGAA